>JAPYYW010000946.1:4495-41723 GCA_030522545.1 Cremastinae sp. A BG-2022a
CGCAGCCATTGCGGAAAACTCTGACGGGAATGAGGAGAAAGAGCGATGAAGACGAAATTTGAAATATTTTTACATTGCTATTATATATTTTTGAAATTTCAGGTGTGAAGTGTAGAGCGCGAGCTTTGATCATCGCGCGTTATCAATTATGTTTCAAACTTTGTTTCTCCGTACAATATATATTTCTCGGGCATTTTGCGACACGTACTAGCAACGAACCGCGCAGCCATTGCGGAAAACTCTCACGGGAATGAGGAGAAAGAGCAGAGCGAGAGAGCAGCGAGAGCTCCGGATGGGTGTCGCGCGGCAATACCCCTTGCCCGATGCCAGAAGCACTCAGCTTGGATATAATATATCGTCCGGATTAGCAGAGCCCCTTATTGTTTTCCACTTCTCGCGAGTTAAGCCCCTCCTCATTTTCTCTCTCTCAGCTCTCCTTGCCATGTTCTTTTCAGCTTCTGTTCTCTGTCCCGGCTCTTCTCGTTTCTCCTTCCTCTCGCTCCGGCGGGGTCGTCCCCCCCCCCGCCTCCCTCCCTCTCCCCTTATTCCCCAACACAGAACACTCGCTCGCCAGGCTCTCGCTCACCCACTGGCCCCTTATCTCGCCCGACACAACCCTCGCGTTATAACTTAATTACAAGAAAAGCGGCGAGGGAACGAATACCCGGCTATAACAAAAGCTGCCTCCCACCCACCCTCGTCCCTCCTCTCCACCCTCTCCTCCGCGTCTTACTTTTTCTCCCGATATATATTAGATTTTCCGTCATTACAAACTTTTTGCCAGCCAGGGAATTATCTGCACATGAAGTATAGGAGGCGATACTCTGAGCAATACGAGAAAAGCAGTAACCGATTTCCCACACATACACGGGGAGTGTATGTGTCTTATACCTTCGATCTATTCCTCCCTGTTTTTTTTTTCACTTCAGGCCAGAGCAAGTTTTCCCATTTTCCTTCCAACAAATCCGAGCGTTTTTACCTCCTTCTCGCTTTTCTTCTTATTTTCATCCTCTATTTTTTTTTCTCCGTTCCCTCATTCTCCTCTTTTGTTTTTCGAACAGACAATGCGAAACAATTTGTCACTCTCATCGAGAAATTATTAGATAAGAGCAATGTCGTTCGTGTGTATCATAACCTCGATATGTATATAATATATATTGTATACCAAATGCAATATTTTCATTAATAGTTTTATTAGATATTTTGCTAGTCATATGTATCGACATAATTTCCCTTGAAGTGTATCTCGTCTTTTAGAAATTGAATACAATTGCGTGAGAATATACGACGAGCTGCCGATTATTTTTCAGAGCAGACGCGATGAAACGTTGCGTATGGTGTCGTGTCTGCTATATGTACACATATATACAAATTCTCGAAGAATAATGGTCGGTACAATAGAGGGGATGATATTCACGAAGCTAATTGCCGACAAACCTCTCTAATTACCGCGTAATTATGAACATAGCGGCTCGAATAAGGCGCATTGCCGACGCGAGAAAAGAGAGAACGAAAAACAGAGAGAAAGAGAGTGTGCGAGGGAGAGAGAAAGAGAGAGAGAGAGAGAGCTCTCGTCTTTGAATTCTATGCGCCAGAATCTCCCTGGCGTATCAAGCTTAATTGTGAGGACTCGTCGGGGTTGCCGGCATCTCGATCCCTCTTCCCGATCGCTTTTCTGTATCCACCACGTTCCTGCCAATTAACGAGAAACCTTCTCTGTGATTACTTTTTTTACACATTTACATTCCATAAATATTTCATACGCCGTAAATTGTCTTGATAAACGCGTAGTAAACGCGCTGCTTACTTTGACGCGAAATTTTTCTTTTAATGGCTTATTTTTTCGTAAATTTTGAGCCAAGGCTTTCATGGCGTTTTTCTCTTCGCGAATTTTCGTGTCTCTATATTTTTGATGAAAATGCGAGCTTTTTTTGTTTCTTTAAAGGAAAATGTAAAATTGTTTGCGATGCTGGTCAAGATGCGAGAGATGATGCTTTTATTGAAACGTCGAGGAAAGTCGTGAATGCGAATAAAATATAAGAGAAGAGATGAGGGGTTCGATCGCCGAGCAAAGCCACCCTTTTGCAGGGACGCGCGTTTGGCACGCGTTTCCCCGGTGCAAACCCTTCCGCGTGTGCTGCGAGAAAAAACGCTGGAAAGCGTCGTCCCCTCGTACCGAGCCTCATCAATTTCAAATAATTGTTCGATCCGAGAATTTTTGCTTCGTCTCTCTTCTCGCCGGTTGTATATATCCGCGTTGCGCCGCTTCTCCGATGGTGACTCCTTTCGGGAAAAGAGCCCCTTCCCGTTTCCCGTTTAGCGCGAAAGGGTCCGCATTGGACAAGCGGAAGGTCAATTTGAAGATCGTTTAAACATCTGCTTTGGGGCGTGCTAGTATCCCGTCCACGGACGATACGGCCCCCGATTATTCCCGATCCAAATTATTCTCGAAAGATCACGGGATGATGCCTCGAGCGCGCCGAACACCAATTATTTTTGAATCCATCAGTTTTCTACAATAGTTATTAACGCCTCGCCTATATTATAATCGCTCGATCAATCATATTATCATTATTGTTATTATTCCACCCTTCTTTTTTTACTCCGATAAAATGGCACATTCTTCGCGATATTTCATTCTCATTCGTAACTAACTTTTATTCAACATCGAATATAATTATTTCGACGAAAATCGTATTTGCAGATTCGACAATTATTCTCGCTCAGCTGTCACTGAATTTTATATATGATAATAAGTAACCGAAGGAATCATTTTTGTACAAATATTTTTTTAATTGAATAATATATAGGGGGGGGAAAAGTTTTGTTTTTAAATAAGTATATATTCGGTCTGGCCGAAGGGGGCGAATATTTTTGAAAGGGTCATTACGAATGCAACGTATGGAGAATATTTAGAACGCGTGTGGTAAAATGGGCTCGGCGATACTGTTTGTATTAATATTGAGGCGCATATCGAGAGGAATGATTCCTGAATCGTGTTGTGGTAAGAAAGAGAGAGGATAGGCAGCTACGTAGGTGAAACGTGGTTTCCATATGGGTGCTTTTTTAAAAATTGATGCAGACCAGCCGACACGGTTTGACCACGGAAACCAGATTCAGAGGCCGCATTTCGTATTCATGCGGTGAGAGCTCGAAAAGAAGGAGCTTCTGTCTGAAACACGCACGTTATTCCGAGCTTTCCAACCTATACATATATACGCATATACACATATGCATGTATACACTCGAAGCAAGCGCCGTATAAATTTTTGCGATAAAATTGCACTCATGCTTGACACGCGGCATAATAACGCCAAATTTTGGCATCGCACTGAAACAAAGGCAAACTCCCATTTCGCAGTATATATCTTTTATTAGAAAATTTTACATCATTTTCTACTTGGACGCAAAATCATAAAAAATTGATTGAAATTGAAACAAGTGATAGAGAATTATGAAAAATAAAAATTTATGAAAATATGTAACGTAAAAAATAAAAATGAGGAAATTAATGTTGATGCGTAAACGTATGTGGAATGGCGAAAAGAGTTTATGCGGGTGCACGAAATGTACTTTTTATCGACCGGTTGTGCGAACAGGAGAAAATGATACTGTGGTCATCGGAGTGCCAGTCAACGAGCTGACCTTTATGAATACTAATGAACCGTGCACAGGCTTCTGGATTGCAGAAAGGAGTCACGCGATTCACGGTTGTCAGAAAGCAAGAAAACGTGCATTCTCCCCTTATCTATTATTTCATGAAACATCCATCATCGGCAAGCACACGCGTTGTTATTGCTCTTGTCAATTTCACCCGAACGAAACGCATACGTGTATAACGTATTACCGGGAATAATTTTCTTAGTATTTCAGCATTATCGACGAAATAACGGAATTGCATCTCTTCAAATCATATTTCTTCAATGTAATATACAGTTTGTCCATGATCGTAAAAAAGGGTGGGAAAAATCGTTACCCGATTTTCCACTTTAATGAGAAATTGGAGAGCATTTCAAATATACTCTTGAATTTTAACTTACGTGATTAAATGAACGGTTGAGGGAAAATTTTTTTTTTTTCAGAAAAGGTGAAATCAATGACAAGTATAGAAAAATTGATTGCTAGCAATAGAAATAGGAGATTTGAAGAGTAAGATGTTAGACACGTGGGAAGGATGAGAAAGTAAAGGCAAAAGTTTCAGAAAAAATTGGGATTTTCCGCACACAATTGAGAAACACGTTTCGAACAATTTTTATTAGGGTTAGGATTTGAAGTACATTGGAGGGTGTTTGTTACTATGGTTAAAAATTTCGATACTGGCCATTTTATTTTTACGTTTTCAAAATTCATTCAATTCTTAATACAGTTAATAAATCATAAATACTTTTTTTCTTTAATCTCAAATGTCTTCAAAAATCACTGACAATGTGCTAAGAAATTGGGTAAAGAAAACAATCTCCTGGAGAAGCGACAATCGAGATGAGCAAAGCTGAGAAAAAGACGAAGGACGTAAAAATTGCACTCTGGGAGACGAGTCTACGCCCTCGCGGTGTCACTTTTTTTTCTCTCTCTCCCACAATAGGGTTGACTCTGTTTTAAGAAGGGTGAGTTACTCTTCCGGAAAGATTTATTTGGCTGAAAGGGTGCGAGAGTCTCTCGGGAAGGGCGAGACACATAAGTTTTGCATTCTACTCGACCTGGTTTCGGCCTGCCCTAACACACTCCGCTGTATATGCTTATCGTACACACACGATTCGAATGATCGAGAGCTTTTAAAAGGATGACGGAAGTGCCGGAAATTCGCTCTTATTCGCTCTCCTTCCGACCTTTTTTCAGCCCTTTTTTCGCACACAATATTTTTTTTAAATCGAACTATATCGTCCCTGCCCAAAATAGGGAAGAATCTTTACTTTTTATTCTTCCAACTAAAATCATTAATAAATCTCATTATTAATTCTAAATAAAAAATTTTTTATTTTTTTTTTTTGAAATACTATTACATATCTTGTAATAAATCTTATAACAAAATCAAAAAATATTTTGATTTTTAAATTGGAAAAACAATTCTCTGATGTGGGAATAATACACAGTCGTTCGAAAAAAAGAAGAAAAAAGGTACACGATATATAGACACAGAAAGTTAAAAGGTTCACGCATTTCAGATGGCTACAAGGTCCAGTGCATTTCGACATACGCGGACATTAAACACATCGTATAAGGATATTGGCATTGCAAGGGACAGTCTAAGGGGACAGTAGCATAAAAAGAGATAAGAAAACGTACATCTTATTCCTACCAGCTGGATCCGCTTTACGACACTCTAGAGGATTCTCGCATAGCGCATGCAATAATCTATCGATTCAAGCAGCCCGCTCTCTTTCTCTATAAAATATTTTACCGGCCAGGATACAACGAAGAGTACTTTTTTTACGAATTTCTTTTCTTTTCGCTCATCAAACTCATTTAATTATTTACTTTTCTTTTCTTTGTCATATTTATGAAAATATTCATTTTTTTTTGTTGTTTTTTTTTTTCAATAATGTTTTAGAAAAAAAAAGAAACGAGTTCATTTTTTCAGGAAAGTATTAGATAGCAAACTTCATATTGTCATTTTGACAGATCAAAACACGTTCTCGTACGAATGTAAATTCTTCACAAATTGTATAAAAATTTATGAAAGTCGTCGTTAACTCATTTCTCGCTCGCATGCATCACAATATTTTTAATCGAAATCAGGATTGGACGAAATGCATGAGAGAGTGTTCGCGTTCTCACAGTGTATTTAATGGGAGGACAGCGCGCAGTGTATTTTTCGGGCAAAGGAAAATATCGAGGATGGTGAAAGCAGGGTGGTTTAATATATGTAGCTGTTATATAAGGATCGAGCGGGCACGTATTGAAATGTGAGGATCATGGGCGAACGAAGGCGAAGGTGGGATTATATGAATACAAGCAACGTCGTTTCGAGGTGAGTTGTGAGACCCAAGGGGCCAGTAAGTGGTTGTCCACCCCTGGTCATACCATCTCACGGTGACGTATGGCGTTCATCCTCTCACCAAATCACCAGGATCCCAAACATCCACCACGCACTTTCTTATTCGTTCGCACATTCGCCTCGCTCTTTCTCCCTCTATTCTCCTGCCCCTTTTATTCCTCTTCTTATCAGCTCAATCCCCCGGCATAAATACAATAATATTTGAATATTTGACCTACCATCATCGTTCGACTCGACGGATGAACTCGCTCGAATCGCAGCTTTGCGTATTTCGTGCTTTTCGTTTATTTCTCGTTTCTAATTTTTATTTTTTACGAACAACAACGTGGCTGCTTTTTCCTTTTCGACATATTTGAATTGATATTTTGCGATTATTCTACGTGCATATTTCATATAACCACGCATAATACGCTCTATTCCGATGAATTGATTAGAGGCCCCATGTCTTTTTTAATATAGGATAATTTAGGATATTTTATCGCAAAATTTCTTGTAGATAACAAAAATATTACTTAAACGAGGCACAATCCAAAAATTCATATTGAAAAATTGAAAAAACTGATCCAAAAGTTAGTTTTTTGGTTCATTCAACATGAATTCTTGAATTTCGCCTCGAATAATTATTATTTTCGTTATCTACAGGAAATTTCCGATCGAGTAGGCTCTTAAAATCGATTTAAAAAATTTTCAAGAAATTTGGTGAGTTCGTGGACCCATGAAAATTTTAATTAGCGATATATTTTCTTTCTCTTGACCAAATCAACTTTATTAAGGATGATTCTTAAAGTTTTTTGCAAAATGAAATGAATGGTGCAAGAATTACGTTAATACGTCAATTATTTAAAAATGTATCACGTCTTAAAGATTTTAGAAAAAATGGAAAGGGGCTGCTTTTTTTGACATTTTTGAACAGGCAATGTTTGATGCATTTTTATTTATTTTTTAATATTATTTTTGGAGTTGAAAAAGTTGAACGTTTTTCTTTTTCTACGACGAACTCGGTTAAATGTTCCTTGAAGAAATATTATAAGATTCAGAAAACTCATTAAAAGTTCAAATGTGAAAATAATGTCGATAAGAAAAAACTTCACGAATTCCGTTATTTTTTTGTTGCAGCAAGCGACGCACTTGGAAGAATCGATAAAGAACCCGCTTCTCCGGACTCCATACAAGGTGAGTTATGACTATATACTTGAAAAATGATCGTAGTACTTTATTTATTTTTCTCCCTTCGAGAATATTTCGACGATTAATCGCATGAAAATTAAATTTCGTCGCCAAATAAGTGGTGTCCTTCCTTAATAAAAAAAAATATCAATACATTCTTCGAACGCGAGTTAAAAAAAATATTTTCGGGACATAAAAAATTTAACTGCGGCTATATAATCGAAGTTCGTACCTCCTGGCAGTGAACCGTCACAAAAATGGAACATTTGAGGTTAAAAATCAAAGAAAAGAAGTAAAATTTTGTAGCCAAGCTTTTAGGACGTGTAAGTATATCAATTTGTCGGATCGCCAATGGCTGCGATCAGAATTCGTGGATCAGCGACTCACCTTTTTACCGTTTCGTTAATTTTTCGCCGAAAGTATGTTATGAGGAGAATTACACAGTCTCCGAGCTGCTTTGTCATTTTCCTCGCCTATAGAAAAAGAAAATAAACGATAGATAAATATATAGGGAAAGCGAGCAGAGGGAAAAGAAGAGAAAAAAAAATATAACTTTTGCTGGACGCGGAGATGTGGCAACAAAAAGGGGAGGGAAACGGAATTGGAGAAACCACAGGAAATTTTTCGAGGTGCACACCCGTTTCTACGTCCCTATGTTACGGATCTATACACACGCGCGCGCACACACGTATATATAAGTATGCCTGAGTAAGTTTATACACTCATTTTGGTGGACCAAGCCGGAAACTTGAAACCCTCGTCTCTGAATCTTCGCTCGTAAAACTACTCGCCGAGATGACTTTACGCTGGCGACCGGGCGCGAGAGCGCAAATGATAATTCAGTGCAATTTAAGCAGAACTCTCGAAAAATGCCCTTGGCATTTTTTTCCCTTCGACAGCTACTCCTTCCCCCGACTCTCTGCATTGTAATTGGCGACCGGCCACGGTGAAGGAGGCTCACCGGAGACATCTCCAAATGAAAAATTCTACGGATGCCAATTGTACAATCTCTCGCTATAATCCATACTTTATTTCGTATTTACACTGAGAAAAATCATCACGATGATTAAATCTATAACCATAAAGTTACAATTATACACTTTTTATTTAAATACTAAATGTATTTTTATATAGTAAAACTACCGTATAAAAATACGATTTTAAATCCATTTATTGACATGCTTTTGAATAAACAATTTTTTTTTAATCTGGTGCATACACGAATAAATTAGTATATATTGTTATCACTTTTGTAAAGAGAGATATACAAAATTTTTCTCCCAGAATCTACTTATTCTAACTATAATAGTGTTTCGTGAATAATAATATATATTTCGTGCAATCCGAGGGTGGCATTATTATCCCCTTTTCATCTCTCTTGGTTTTTTTCTTTTCGCTGACACAAAAAAGTTTTCGATCTTATTCTCCGACAGGTGTCATAGTTGCGCGACAAGCCAGCCGATCGCTTAGAGCCCGTTTTTACGAGGGTCGCTCGAAGCGTGTACGTGTTTCGCGTTTTTTTTTCATGGTCCAAGTCGTAAGGCTCGGATGGCCTCTTGATCCAAAAGTCACCATCGAGACTTTAGGACTCCTCGGCACATTGAAGGGCTCCTGTAATGACGACCCGGACGTATCTGTCGACACTTTTGATGGTTCATAATAGTCAGAACTTTCTTCTCCAGAGCCTTCTCTCATCCTTTCCAGAATAAGTAAGATAAATTCATACACGCTTCCTCATCGATGCCTCTTTGTCCAAGATAAAGAATGATCAAAGATTCATTCAGCTTTTATGAAAAGAAAAAAAAACAACAGCAAAAGACACAGAGAAACTTTTAATTCTCTCCCATCAATTGATTTATGATCTCGTCCGGAACTCTTTCCTGAATAATCGTAACGAAGCAGGACTCTCCGAATAAAATGTACGATCGAGCGGCTCGACATTTCGAGCGCGCAGAGAAATAAAAATGGACAAGGACCGCGGGTATATAGACAAGATCGAAAATACGAGAGGGAAAAAAAAAGTGGGAAACAGAAGAAGAGATGCGAGAGAAGCGAGAGGAAGTATAATGCCGAGGCTGTGTTTTACTTTATAGCATTTAGCCCCGCTGTTTGTCTTATTGCTATTAGCCTCCGTCAATTAGTAATTTTATTTTAATGTGGATTCCATGAATCAGCCGGGCACTTTGCTCGTCTCCGTCTCGCTCGTCGCTAGAGCGCGAGAGGAGGCCACCGAGCGTCAAACTCGCGCGAGCTACCGCGGCGCATGCATGAGGAAAGACGGAGAAAGCCGAGCGAAGGAAGGAAGGAAGGAAAGGTGGGAGGGGGAGGAAAGCGACGAGCAGGAACCAAAGTGAGATGTGTATTTCATGCGGATTGAAGCGAGAGAGAAAATTCCTCGGTGAAAAGGACGCGCAAGGATGAGAGACAAGAGAGAGCGTAGAAATATATATAGGGGGTGGGGGGCGAGGGGGGGCATGTCATTAGGCGTCATTAATACAACGGGCCTCTGTAATTTGACACACTTCCGATCGACTAGCGCCACCATCTCCACCCCCTCGCATCGTGCATCAGTTCTCCTTTCATCGTAAATACACCAAATGCTTTTCGTGTATATCTCGTCAAAATCGTTATCCATCTTCTCCTTGCTCTTCCCCTCCCCTTTTTCCCTCCCCGCTCGCCCGTCTACACGCTCAGCGTTAAATATTTTTTCGATCCTCCGTTCTTCTCCGCAGTGCCCACATTTTCGGCGTCCATTTGTCGTCGTTAGGATGACATTTCGTTTTTATTAAAAAGATCTAGAAACGTAGCGACGTTTATCCTTTTCTTATTGTCACGAAAAATCGAGCAATCGACTTTTATCATAAATTTTAGTATATAATGTATATATAATTTAATTGCTATGAGTATGTCATTTAATTGGATTCTCATATATGGACGAACGGAAATTATTTTGTTTGAGTTTAAAAAATGAAAAATGTATAGCTTTTAATGTATATACGAGAAGAAAATTTATTTGTGGCAGTCTGGATAAAGTAGGCGCGTGAATAAGTAAACAAACGACAAAGAGCACTTTCGATCCGAATAACAATAAAATGTGTAGCCCGAGTAAATAGAATGGCACGGCGATTGAAACGCGGTGACGACCGCAACGATGATTTATTCATAGGTTTGCCGACGAGTCGTCCAGTCGACCCGTTCCTTTGGTGCGGATTTTTCGTGAAATTTCCCTAAAGCGGTCCTTTTCGCCCTTTTTACGTGCTGAATATAAGAAAGCCGACGGGAACTACAAATAAACGTATGGACCACCTCGGAGCGATCAATTCGTCACGCTTGCCCTTTCGCCCCTGCGATTCGAAATTTAAATTATTATATTCCAGCCAACTTTACGTTTTCACTCATGTATTTATTTATCAATCACTATTTATCATCGATTTATATAAATACCAAAAAATTTATTTAAATAATCTGCAAAAATGAAAATGTAGCGATGAGTTCTTTTGTGTAAATACTTTTTGAAGTTTTCAAAGTTACGAGTGCGATTGGCGACAAGAGGAGAATTTTCAGGCTCTGGTGTGGTGTTCGCACGGGGCGAAAAATTTTGTTATTCAAATTCACTGGCGCGATCGGCAAAGACTCTCTCGAGTGAACGGGTCTGCTTTGGTATCCTGATGGCTTTTCGCCTCACCCTCGAAACTTTTCACGTATACCGCGCCCTCTCGTTCGACCGCGGTCCCGATCAATTGTACGCGGCAAACAAATGATCATTTCGTGGGAACATCAAGATTTGACGCGCGTCGCTCTTTTTCTTCTCGTTTCTCCGCTTCCTGACTAATTCCTCCGTAGTTCAGTTAAGACGATTTTGAGTTTTGAGCTAAAAAGAGAAAAATAAAAGCCGAAGGTAATACTTTTTGACATTGTTCCAGTAAATCCATCAGAAATCGTAACGGCGCGTTCGTCATTTTTTTCTTCTGCGGTTGTTAGTTAATGACGGTCGTTCGCGAAGCGCACGAACCGGCTTCTCAGAGGTATCTCACTCACTCCCTCCCTATCTCCGTCTTTATTCTCTCTGTTACATTTTAACGAAAGAAAGGTCCCAGTCCCTCGCCGGACCGTCTTTTACGAACATTTCTTAATTCCGCAATCGCTCCAGCACGGATGAGCTTGTTATTAGTATTACCTCGAACATTGTTTCAACAGATTATAAAAAATTAACAAAATAAGAGAAAGAAGAGAGAGAGAGAGAGACAGAGAGAAAGTCCCAAAGAACCGGAAGAAGGATAAAAAAATCGATTCGCAAAATAGAGTTTTCCACGTCTCTGCAAAAATATGAATTCAAAAATCAGTGTTTTTGGGTTACGATATTCTCGTTATTCCGAAGTCTAATGTATATCGGAGCAAAAGGAAAACGGGGAAGAGAGGCGCAAAGGTCTCTCACGAGAGAGAGAATGAAGAAGAGATTTTCGCTGAGGGGCGGGAGCAGCCTGGTGGGGGCTGGATCGCCGGTACTGCGGCTTGCTAATCGGGTAAGAAGAAATGAAAACGAGTAGTAGCGCTTTCCTGGAAGCTCCGCGCGGAGTAGGGACTGCGAAACATGAGCGAGAGAGAAGAAGGTCGCTATCTATAGTTACGTGTACACGCATAAAACGTAAATCCTATACATATATATATATATATATATCTTCACATTTTATGCGCTTATACAGCACGTACAGATATATATATATAAATACATGTACATTTATATATATATACATTGTATTTATGCGCGTGAGATGGTACCGCGCGTTCCGAGATCTGTGATTTCCTCCGGGCATCATTTCTCGTATTTCTCACGGCTGCGTACGAGAGAGTCCAGTTCGGGATCCCAATGTCGAACGTTGCGCCAATCGTTCTTTCTTTCTCTCTCATTTTCTCTCTCGCTCTCTCTCTCTTTCTGTCTTCTCCCTCCTTATTCTGCCGGTGTTGCAGGTCGCTCGCGGATTCTGCGTTTCTTATGCATTCAGTGTCTAGTTGAATTCCATCCCGTTCGAAGCAGGTTGACGACGAGACGTATGACGTTGATCGGGCGCGCGACGGAGACGACGCGCAAAATGGTAAATGGGAGCAGTTATATGCCGCATGCACACGTAAATAACTAATAGCCAAGAGAAGAACAAAAGTCCGAGCATTTTCCCAAAGCATTTGCACGCATTACCCGCGCGGCTGGTGCACTCTTTTTGCGGGCGCATTCCGGACGCGACGAGCGACGCGTTCGATCCGCTTCTTCGCTGCCTTTTAATCGCTATGAACGATGCATAGGCGCAATTGGTGACATTTTGTATTCCGCGAAACGAACTGTTTCTTTCGCAAGCCAACACCGAGACGCGCACACCGTGTGGGAGAAAAATTTTCTACTCCCGACGAGTTTTCTCCGCGTCCAGATGAAATCCTTCCATTATTATAAACATTACCTCAATCTTCTTCTTCTTCTTCTTCTTCTTCTTCTTTTTTTTCCTTCTTCGTCCTCTCTCGCATCAGTTTCGTTCAAATAAGTATGTATTCTCCTTACAATTTATTATATGGTTTCCGCTCGATTTTTTCTCTTTTCCTGCAAAATATATTCTCAGTCCCCGTTTCACTGTGCGATATATATGTATACTTTGTTAAAACCGCTCACATTATTCCTAGTACTATAGCGACGACTAGCAATTAGCAATTAAAGCAATAAAACTGCAATTGGTGATTCCATCAATGTCACTGGTGTATCTGTAAATGCAGAGAGGCAATGCATAGCAGGGGAGAGAATTAATGTCGTTGAACGCTCCGGCCTTTTTGCTCGAGATTCGTTCAATCTTCTTCGACGTCGCTCGACTCCTCCTCCTCCTCCTCCTTTTTCCTCCTTTATTCCTCTCATTCTTCGGCAACTTTGCTACTTTGTCCCTTTTATTCAAGTAATATGTATAATAATGGGTTTCTTTTTATTTTTTGCCATTTGAGTTGATCAATTTTCAAGTTACGCATATATTGAAAGATTTTCAGACCTTGAAAAATGAATTCTTGAAGTAAATTCGTCAAGAAACGTAATTTTGAAAAAAAAAATGCGTAGGTGTTTGGATGGTTTGTCGCAATAATGGCGAAACCTACGCGAAGTGATTTTAAATTAATGAAATAATCAATATTTGGAGATTATTTTATTAGGATGAATCGCATGCGCGGTCTCGATGAACACGCGGCGGAGCCAGCGGGCGACGACGAGGCTGCGCGGCTTTATTCCGACGCTACGCCCCACGCAATGATATCGTGTATCGCTCAACAGGCGCCATATTGTTCATAAGGATGCAATAAACATGGCCCTGAGCAAATAAAGACAATAAATTGTCTCACGCCCCCGCTTCGGAGCATCCTCCGCGGATCTTCCTCGTCTTATTCACTCTTCTTATTTCTCTTATCCTCCCTCGACGTCGCTTCTGTCATCCCGGCGATTAATTTCTCCCCGTCTCCGCAAGACTTTATCGCGATTCCTTCATTTCTCTTGGACGCGATCGTCGCTCAAACTGACATCTATACCAAGTACAATTTTAAAATACAATCAATAACGACAATCGTACATAATTATAAAATTATTTTCAGAAACGAATATATTGATAAATAATACGAATAAAAATGAGATTACAGAGTACAAAATTTCGCGATATTAACCGAATTGTGTGAGTATTAAAAAGAAATGGTGTAAAATAATAACACCGGTGTGTTTGGTAAAAGATGTAGAGGTGTGTTACTTGCTGATTTGACGGGATTAAAAAATGTTTCATTGGATGATGTTTATTGCACCATCGATGAAAATTTTTGAAAAATTTTCATTTCTCATAAAAGTGTCGAGCTTCGTCCATTCCTTTTCAGCAATAAAACTTTGCTTACTTTTCTGGCAGTCCACTCTATTAAGTGGCAATACAAGGATAAGAATGAACGCGAAAAATTTAGTATCAGGTACCTGAGCTGAAGCTTGGAATGCCAAAACATCATTTTATGACCCATAATCCGAATATCATTAATCAAATCCGTCCTCGAGGGCATCTTTGGCTAATCGGGTTTGAGGGGAAACAAAATTATTTCGAGGAACTGATACTTAAATACAAAAATTTTTAAAACATTGCCAGAACACTTGCTACTCCACATCAACGGTACATATATCATGAAAAAAATTAGTATACAAAAAATTTTATAAAAGAACAAGTATAGATAGTAAATTATCCTACATCAGAGAGAAAAAAAAGGAAAATAATTTACGAACTTGTTAACATGGAATTGTTTACAAACTGCATGAGTTGCATATAATGTGTTTAAACCTTACAAACAAATTGAAATTTGCATTCTTCCAAAATATTCTTTATATTATTGAATTGCTCAATCTGTATCTGTTTTTTATTCGCACCGGTTGGTGTTAGCAAGAATAGTGTGGCTTCATTAATTTTACACAGAGCTAAATGTTGTTTATATTACAATGTTCATTATTTGCACTGATCAAACACAGCATATCAAACTATACATCTATTAACACCATTTTTAACACCAGATATTTTTTACAGTGTAATTTTGCAAAACTTTGATAAAAATAATAAAATCGTCGTTGGTGAAAGATATCGATGAAAAAAAATCACGGTTTTAGTCGTTTTACGGTAGATTGAGAGAGACCGTCGAGAGCGAGGTATCAACCGGCCGAACGGGGGAAAAAAATCAGTTATCCCCCGCAAGAATGAAAAAAAGCTAGGTCGTGAATTACCCCCGCCGCGCGGGAACCGGTTAACGCAGTGTAATGTCGAGAGAGGGTGGAACCCTCGCTTTTTTTCACAGATTCGCTGATCGGTGGCGATCGTGGCGTGTGTTGCCGAGGGTCCGGTATGCGCGATAGCTCCGCAACAGGCTGATGACTCGTAACATTCTCGAGAGTAGCGTTTTTCCAATTTACCTCGATCCTACACGTGCCTTGCACTCGAGCCTCCGACCTTTTGTCGGAGGAAACGTTTAACGCGACTCCAACATCTGTACTCCGCGCTCGGAGGAAACTTATTCCCATCCGCATCGAGAAGTCAGACTTGATTCGCTTCGCACTCTCAAATTTGACAATTCGCGTTATTGCACTCTATTAAATATTCTTTTTTTCCATCCAATACTATCAGAATTGTAAGGTAACAATGTTTACATGTATCTCACAGATACGTTTGCATGTTTTTATGACAAGAAATTTGCTGATAATTATTGGATACACTCTGGAATTGTTGTTTTACGTCGGTATCGACACATTTTGTCTTTTGCCTTGTTATAGGATGAGTTAAATCCTAAATCAGTAGTCTCGGGCGAACTGTAATTCTTATTTTACGAATGGACGAACGTCCTTTTGTCTAGACGGATATAATTGTGACAAAGGCGGGCAGGTATATAGTTTGACTCGTCGATTCCTTCGGTCCAGCGACGTTCAAGTTCGTTCCAAGACTCCCATTCGTACAATTATATAAATGACGAGCAAACGTCCTTTATTGATTCATTCTTTAGGAAAATATTCTATTTTTCACCCTGCAAAATATTTATCCACAATTAATATTAATATTTTTAATATTTTTGTAAAATATAAATGAAATCAGCAAATATATAAAAATCACGTTATTGGAATACACTTTAAAGATGAAATGAAAATTAGGAAGATATGCGTGAAAAAAGAAGACGAAGAAGAAGAATAAGTTTCCGGCGCGGGAGCGTAGGGGGAACAGGCAGTTTGGATATCGAGGCAGGTGGCTTTTCATGCGAGAATAATAAAAAAAGCTCTGCGGGAGCTTGATAAGCCGTAGGGTATTTCACACTCGGACAACCCTTGTATCGCGGAGAGGGTGGTAATGTAGCGTTATTTAACTCGGTTACGAACGCCCGCCCCTCGCATACTTCCAACTGACGCAGCTATGCGCCGCCATCGAGAAGATACGCTCAAAAACAGGGGGTGCCCGTTGTCCCGTGAAAACACTGCGGGGGCGGTGACACGCATAAAAAAGCAACCAGCAACCCCATTTACCTCGTTACTCGTCTGCACTTGCCGTTGCAGGCCAATCGCGTGATTTTTTTTTCCACCCTCGTCATTATTATTATTAGACGTACACACCTTTTATTAAATTTCTATAAGTTTTTGCGACGAATATTCTCAAAGAGGTTGTAAATTAAGAGTACAGAGAACTTTATTTTATTTCCTATCGAAATGTCACATTTTCAGGCACATTTCCAGAAATTGACATATATTTCATTATACAAACTTCTTAGGTAAAATCCTTAAAACTCCTTTTTATCTTTCTCAATCTTTCTATTCAGATTTTTATATCCAAAGTTTTATCAGAAAATCAAAATAATGCAGGAGCAAAATAAACTATGGAAATTATATCATGGTTTTTGAAATATATTCAGTGTATATATGGCAGAGTGAGTGTATAGTTCGATTAGCATAGGATTTCCTAGATGTTCCTTCGAAATATAAATGCGAGGAAGCTCTACCATCCTGGAAGGCTCAATGGACAGGCGGTTCGCGCGCATACGTTGGGCTCAGTACAGCGTGAAAATAGAATGTAAAGCGTTCAGCGCGTCTTTTTTTTCTCTCTTCTTCTGTCCCTCTATCAATCTCTCTCTTTCTCTGCTCGATCCCAAGCGGCGGTCACAAGCGAGCGGTTAAAGTAGCGTAACGTTCCGAGCGTATCCCGGTGGGGTCCGTGCACCGGCTAGGTTTGACGTGTATGACGTGCCGAGGCCGCGTGACTCGCCTACCAATCTGACAATCACGGCCTCCTACGCCGGACGAATCTTAAATACACAGGATATTCAAATAATCGCAACCATCGCGCGCCGGCCCGTGTGTGCCCTGTACTTTCCGCCTTTCCCCCAAACCTTATATTCGTCTCTTCGGATACTGCTCTACAAACTTTCTCCCTATTCCCTTCGATCTGCTCCTTCTGCCTCCGTATATTCGCCGATCGATCCCCGAAACGCGCTCCTCGTTCCTTCCTAAGATCGTACTTGCATGAAGCGATATTTTAAATATAAGTTTTTAATTTTGTTTTTGTTTCAAGAACTTTGATCGTCCATCGATCAAGTTAATGATTGGTTTTTGGAGCAGGCACCTTTAAAAATTTCTAACATTTTTTGAAGTTCTTTTATTTTTATTTTAAGAGTCTATATTTTATCAGAAATTTCCTGTAGATAACAAAAATAGTAAGTATTTGGGGTGAAATTCTAGAATTTATATTGAATGAGTTAAAAAACTGACTTTTGGATCAGTTTTTTTCAATTTTTCAATATGAATTCTTGAATTTCGCCCTGAATGAGTAGCATTTTCATTATCTATGGGAAATTTCCAATAGAATAGGCTCTTAAAATCGAGAAAAAAAAATTCAAAAATTTTTGCGAATTTTCATTTTTTCAAAAATCTACATAACGTCATAACTTTTTGAAAAATTGATGAATTAACATAATTCCTGCGCTATTCGCTTCGTTTTTCAAAAATCTTTAAAAATCGCCCCTAATAAAGTTAATTTCGTCAAGAGAAAGGAAAGATATCGCTATATAATTGAAATTTTCATGGGTCTACGTGACCCAGTGTGAGTATAGAAAAGATCTGACGAATAAGATCTTAAAATCGAAAAAAAAAGTTCAAATTTGCACAAAACACCTTAAGGTTCACTCTTCTTTGAATATAAATGATTTACATAAATAAATTTATTTTTTTTTTCAGAATTAAATTTAAATATATAAGTTCTACATATCATCAATAGATTTACATCTTATTTTATATACTTTTTAATTAATCGTAGCATAACATTTCGTGAAATAAGAAGAAGAAAAACTTTTGTACGGGATGCTTCGAACTCAACATTCTTAAATTATACACGGGATACATGATCGATACGTTTAGGTTGAAATGATGATTTTCCAAAAAAAACCACCACAATTTAAAATCGGTTTGACGAAGCCATCTGTTTCTGCGTCAAATTTTCAAATCGTCGCTCAGCTTGCGTTTTTTCCTAAGCACACGTGCCTCTCGCACTATTTCCGTTATGTCGAAGGCAAAAAAGTCACATTGCGCGGAGATCACGATACAAATTTCAGAGATACAAACTCGTGGGTCTCGGCGCAGCCGTTAACGATCGCGATGATTTTCGGGGGGTTTTCGTTGTTCTGCTCGTTTCTACCTTTTCGAATAGCTCATTCGTGCCCCGTTTAATAACGCGCCACTATAAATATAACTGTTCTGCTCTCGTCGGTCCGCATCTGCTCTTCGACCTCCGAGATCCATATTCACTCCCCCGAATACATTTTTCTATCAGCTCTCGCGTATCCGCGCGGTTTATCGAAAAAGATCGCCTCGCGTGCCATCCGCCCGCGCCCCGACTGCTTGCCGACATTATCCGAGGCTCCGGATACAAATCCTTGCCTGCTGCTTTTCGAGACCGTAATCGAAACCGACCTCGCACGTGCCTCACTCTCGTTAAACAACTCATCGAACAAAATCAGCCGGTCCGCTTCCGGTTTTGTCATCTATTCCCCAATATCCAGTTAATCCAATAACAGTTAATCCAAAAATCAAAACAATAGGGCAAACAGTTGAATGGTGAAAAGTGGAAATGGTGAAAGATAAAAAAATGCACGATACAGAAATCTATAACAGTTAATCCAAAAATCAAAAGAATAGGGCAAACAGTTGAAAGGTGAAAAGTGGAAACAGTGAAGATGAAAAAAAAAATGGACGATACAGAAATCTGGCAGGCATATCTAGCCGCGAAAAAAGGTTACAGGAAAAAAATACATATGGAGCGAAAGGCTTTGGAGAAAGAAAAAGAGAGTGTGTTCGGTATACATAGCTCGCTATTAAATAGAGGAGAGACTCGGGGTATTTGCGTTGTCGGCGAGGGCTCGGAGGGCTTTCAAATGCGGTGTGCCCGGGGATTTGTGCGCCGGTATATCAGAAGAGAGAGAGAAAAAGAGAAAGAGAGAGAGAGAGAGCTTCGGGCGTGTGTGCGCGCATTTGTAAGCGTGCGTGCTAGAAGAAGAGACGCGCCGGGAGAACGGAGTAAGGAATGGATGCGAGGTTCGAGAAGGGCCACGTGCCTCGATCTCCGCACGCGACCAGCCTAACGGTTTTAAACTCACCCCACGAGGTAAAAGTCCGAAAACCAGTTCTCTGTGCGACGCTAGCGCAGAATCTATCGGGCCTGCCGTGCGTCGCGCGTTCCCCCGTTCATCGTGTCGGGGCACAGAATAGTTCCACCCCTTCGTCATCCCTTGGCGAAAGGGCCCCTTCGCTCAAAAACACCGGAGAAACACACTGTTATTCTATTGGCTCTCGATATTTTAAAACCCCTGCGCTACATCCTTTCCCTCGATACAGACACGAAACTCCACCGTAAAACACGCGCAGCGATTCTCAATCTCTCCCTCCGTACCCACCGATGACAATACTTTTCCCGTTTTTCTCCGCGCGCCAAATTTTTTAACGGGCTAGCTTTGGCCCGCGATCGCCATTTTTTTTATCCCCCTTACATACACACCTCGTTTTTTCTCTCGTTCCTTCATCTTCTTTTTTTTTCATCGAGTTTTATAACTAAATTTTTAGTTCTATCGTTGACTTATCGTTAACTTATATTTATATACAGATATATTCAGATGTCTAGAATAGATTTATTCGGTAAATATTTGGTTGAATTTAGAATTAAAATTTAGAAATTAATTCAATTTGCAAAAAAAGTCGTTGAACGTATCGAACAAAAAAATGTTGTTGCATCAACCAAATTTGATTTTAAGCGTGAAAACAAAGAATTTTCAGTCGAGGCAATTTACTGAGAAACGAAATAAAAATGAGAGCAGAATTCGGATGTATATCGAGAGTAATGCGCCCCCGTTATTGTTATCGGCAGATACATATGTCTTCGAGTTTTCCAAGTCTCGTTATTGATACACGTCGCGCTTCGAGAAACGAAAACTATATCGATATACACATATAGCTTGAGAGGCATATAATAATAATTGAATGATATAAGGCCCCGTAATAAAATCGTAAGTCGTGGCTGACAGGAAGTTCTGAATTGTAATGTTAGTGTATAAAAAAAAAAAATAGAATGGAGAGAAAAAAAAGCGTGTAGGGGATCCCGTCGCGTTGCGACCTCCCCCGTAGGATCTTGGAAGTCTGAGGTGCATCGTTTCGTCGCTGCACGAATCCCGGGTTCTTTTGTTGGACTTTGCGCAATAGATCGGGCGAGCAAACAAGAATGGCGATCGAGAAATATATAGGAGCAGATGCAACCAAGACATTCTAACGCGCGCGCTCGTATACACGCGCGAGAAAACTGAGAAGACGAACGAGAGACGATGAAGAAACGAGTAGAAAGGAAAATCCCTCGCCGCCGCGCGCTACACTCTTAATACGATCTTCCATCTTAGATATTCCCGGCGTATATATTTTTCTTCGATGCATTATGTACATACGCTCAGGCGTATTATATGTCCGCGCGTCGACGTCGTCCCGATGAGATGAGCGCGAAAAGAAAAAAAAATCGTTTCGTCAGGAATACATAATCACGATTATTCCTGCTCCGCCATACTTTTTTCCATAATATTTCCCACACACAGCCGCATCTACGCTCGCTCCATCGAATATTTATTTTTATACAAAATCTGAAAAATATATTCATCAAGAGTCCATGAATAATAATTGCACGGGATAAAAGTAATGAGAAAACGATGACGGAGGAAATGAGAATGGAAAGATATACTCGTCGGTCGGTTTTTTTCGGCGAGTTCCACCGGTCAAAGGGCTGAAAATGAGAATTATATACTTACGGCAGATCGTTATAATGCGCGAGAGTGTGAAAACCATACGTGAATATAATACGTATATATGTGTATAAATATGTATATGTATAGACACGGAGGGAGTGCGTCGAAGAGAAAAGAGAGGAAATAAGGAGAGGAAGGAGGAACAAGAGGCGGCGGGAGAGGGACGTGGCAGGGTGGCGGAGCGGCGGCGTCGGTGGCGGGATGAGGATGAGGCGGAGAGAGAGAGAAAGAAGGAGGGAGGGTGGGGGGGGGGTGAGTGAGAGGGAAGAAACATATAATAATGAATTTCCGTAGAAAGAGATCTAAGGGGGCAAGTGAGGGTGCGAGGGATGCAGCACCGCGCAAAATCGGGCCGAGCCGTGAAAATAACGATTTCTCTTTGTGGCCATTCGCAGTAGCCGCGCTCCGAGGGCACACCAGAGAAAGAATGAGCGGCGGGGGGAGAAACGACGCGCGAGAGAGAGATGATGCGAGACGATGCGAGCGGAGTAGAAGATTCGAATAAGCCGGAGAATTGGGCGAGTCTTCTTCGTGACTCGTCGACTTTTCTACGCTTACGTCTTCGAATCGATATTTTATGTAGATCGGACGCAGAAGGTAAAAACCCCCGTCTCGTCTCCGAGCTGTTGTGCGCCTCTTTCTTTTCTCTCTCGTCGCATCTTCTCCCTCTCCCTTCATCCTTCTCCTTTTCTTCTTTGACGAGACGAAATAATATTCTTTCGACGACAAAAACTGATTCGAACCGATATCTTTGCAATTCACAAAGTGTATTTTATATACGCAAGAATTTAGTTTTTGATGAATAATGATCGATATTCATAATGAGCTTTTTTTCTGTCATTCCGTATATAAGTTTGTTTTTTTTTTTAATTCAAAACTCCAGTGATTATTATGACGAGCGAAAAAAAATGCACGCGCAGAGATGAAATTTGACGAGAGTGTCTCAGGTGCGCCATACTGTTTTTATCACCTGACTATTGGGGACTTTGAGAATGCGCGTTGGTACGTGGATCTCGTATAGAGTCGTCGAGCTCGGGACAATGGGTCAGGTCGGAATTTTGGGAGATTCGAGGGAAACTCGGGAGCAGGGCCCCCGGGCTAAGTATGAATCACGAGTCCTGCGGAACGGGAGCAATCTGAGCCCGGATTCTGTGTATCTCTCGGCGTCCTCGAGCATCGCCAGCTGTGTATTATCCTTGTTTTGCCCAAAAATGGATTCCGTGACGATTCATGAATAAATGCGAGCATGATGAATGGCTCATCTCGCAGGGGGTCACACACTATTTTCGTCTCGCTCTCAAATAGCTTTCGCATTGTCATCGGCTTGCAGATACTATTTTGTTGATCGATGCAATTATTAAAATCTACATCGCCAAAAAAAATTAAATATTGAAACAATAAAAATATACGCCCATGAATAAAAAAATAATAAAACACGTAATTTTTCATTTTCGTCGTAGATTTTTTTTTTACGATGTATCTAAATATTTATAATAAGGAAATAAGGATTAAAAGTTAATTAGAAAAATGAAATTATTAAAAATATTCGAGTACGCACTGAGAGAAAAGAATGATAAACTTTACTATACAAAAGTGACAATTTTTACTAATTATTATGGAAATAATATTTTGTTTAGATTCTATCCTGTATAAATATACTTTATTTTACGATAAACATATATTTAGTTATCAAATAATCAGCATAGTTGTCACTTTATGATAAAATCCACTATCGTGATTTCTCTCAGTGTATTTGCTATAATGAAAACCTTCAAAATCTCGAACGCACAAACTCTCTTGGATTTTTTCGATCACGCATTGAAACTCGATAAAAAAAAAGGAGAAGAAGGAGAAGAAGAAGAAAAAAAAACGATGGCAGAACAACGAAGTGACAGTTGCAAAAGCCGTTGAGCGAGCAGGCAGAGGCGAAGCTTCGCGGAAGGATTTTTCCCGCGCCTGTCGAAAGAGACGGAGGATTTTTGGCGGTATATCGCGAGAGCTCGGATTTTTCGAGAGAAAGCTGAGAAAAAAAAACGGTCGGTTGGAGCAAATGTGCACGCGCGAGGATCGTTGCTCAAATCAATTTCTATATCCCCCGATTTTTACCCTTACCGCGGGTATAACGTTCTCCGTAAGTGAGAAAAAAGGAGGAGGAATAAGACGAGGAAAAAAGAGCGCGAGGAAGGACGGAGATAGATGATAAAGTGCGATCGGGACGCGACGCGCGTCGAGAATCGAAGTGACGGTTACTTCTTATCGTGAAACGTTCACAAAGTCGCACCTGGGAACGAGGTACAAAACTTATGTCTGGTTTCTCGAGTGTATATTTTACGCCTATGAGACGCGCGCGTGAGCGCGCGTTGTATGTAGTTTACAAGAACGAGGCTGCATCCTTTATTTCCGTAAAAAAGGGTATTTTTTCGGGGTGCCGTGAGAGCGAGGTTAAAACCGAAGGAAACCACCCGAAAAAACGTCCCCTTTCACGAAAAGACGCGACCCGAGTAAAAATGAAAAAAAGTGGAAGAAAAAAGCGGAAAGGTTGCGTTTTTACCCCTCGTCGACGTTTCTCGATTATTCTCACGGAAAAAAAGAAGTTTAAAAAGATGAAAAAAAAAATAGAAGAGCGAGAGAGAGAGGGGCGGGGGAAATATGAGGGACGATGATGCAAATTTTATAAAGAAATAAAGGGAAAATCTCCCGTATGCAGCGTGTGTTTTTTTTTAAGTTTTTTTAATGCATTCGCGATGACTACCTGTACCCTTCGCAGAGAACGCCGGGTCCGATCGACTGCGCAGTAAAATACCGAGAAAAAAAAGCGGAGAAGGGAGATTGGTTCGGAGTAACTGAAATTTTATAGTGAATCCACCAATATAATGCTGGCTCGTCGAGAAACTCACGGATTCCGTCGGATATATGCGCTATGCCTCTACCTGGCTCACCGAATTTTTTACGTTATTCAGGGGAATCTGCGGCCCAGGTAAAAAGACGAAGAAAACACGAGACAGGAAAAAAATGGTGAATGCAAGCGACAAGGACGGAGATCGAAACGAGCAAGAATCCGGGAGAATGAGCGTTGTTCTTCTTATTCCGCTATCCCTGCATATTCGAGCATATATTCAACCATTTTCGAGCACATACGAAGAGCGACGCGCCTCATTGGGAAAAAAGCCTCTCCTGCTCTCCATACAATTTCCCATTTCCTATATACTTTTATCCTTCGAGCCTGTGCTCGCTTTACAAAATTGCGTCTCGATCTTCTCCTTCACGTTCATTTTTCTTTCATCCCATCATATACATTCGACCCATTTTATTTTTCTTCTCGATACCTGAAAATTAATCGTCATTAAAATAGTTTATTGCAGCTTTTGGTCACGTTATATATATTTCTTATAATAAATTTTTGAGCTTCTCGAAGAGGGTGCCAAAGCTGGTTATGTTTCCATATCTTTTATTTTTCCTTCAAAGTCAGCAATTAAAAAAGAAAATTGCGAAGACGCCGCGGCTGAAATGACTCCGAGAGCGACGTTCGAGCCCCGAGCTATAAATCTCGTCTACAAATGGATTTTCGGTTGTGGCGAATCGTAATAATTACATTTAAAAACGGTTATGTATATCCCATGCGTGCACGCGGGGCCCGCGCGCGGAATAAAATAAACGCGGGAGAAGACAGGCAGCGTCACCCGATGTAAAGCGATCACGAACTTCGTGAAATCGGTTCCGAGCGATTATTCGCGGCCCGAAGTTACAGTTCGTATATACGAAAGAAAGCTAAAAAAAATGACGAGAGAGAGAGAGAGAAGGCCGCCTGTGCGCGAAGCGAGTATTATGATTGGAAGGCGAGACGCGCGCGGGGATGGAGATATGAAAAGAAGAGAGAAAGAGAGAGAGAGAGAGAGAGTGAGAAGCGAGCGAGGGAGGTCGTGTCATAAGATACGATGATAGATGCACACGAAGGGTTGTTTGACCGCGTCGGGCCGCTGGTGGGGGCTAGCTTCAGGAAGGGTTTTTTCCCCGGCGACCAATGAGATCGGAGAAAGAATGGAGCGCTCAGCCAATGGGCTGCCGCGTGCAAACGTTACGACGCGGCGGAGGTAGTTAGTCCTAAGGGCTACCCGCCGGTAGGGCGCAACGGCGTTGCGTCACTTTGACATTCGCTCACCGGTGGCTCTCGAACGAGGACTGTAACGCCTCGTTTTTTCCCGCGCCCTCCGCGCATTCCCGTGCACACTTGCTCCGATACGCTTATACCACAATTATTTACATCTTATCGCTCAGTTCTTTTTTTTTCTTTCTTTCGCTTCTTTTAATTATTATTCTCGTCTTATTGGATCGTTTGTTCTCTCGAGCATTACCAAAGTGCGACGGCTCTTCGTTTTACTCTCGAGTGACGTTCTTATCGTGAATTATATTCGAAAAAGATAATTTAAGTTGTTTTTTCTACGTCTATGCATACGGGCGATACGATCTACGAAATTTGGAACGATTATCAGTCGGACTCGAAACGGTCAGGAGGTGGCCAGTGAAATTTTGTGGTCTCGGCTTTGTGGATAATATTCTCTCGTAAACGTCGATTATCTAAAAAAATGTAAAATCTGATATATATATAACAAGTATATATATATATTAAAATAAAATAAACGAGTTAATGAGGAGGGATATGGACTTGAGCTTCGGTGGAAGAAAAATCGTGTAGGAGGCTCGCCAACGCTGATGATAAATAAGAGACGCAAGTGTTTTTCACTCCTGACGGAGTGCTCGCGGGAAAATATCGTCGAATTTCGGCGTGCTGGATCTCGAAAGTGGAGAGAGAGCGGAGCGATCGGATGTTACGGTGAAGAGTGCTTTCGGTAGCGATAAAAGTCGCAGTGAGCTCGGTGATACGAGAGAAATGGTATTTCTCGAAGATCCGAAAATGATCTTCGCGGACATGCGACTTCACGCGACGAGCACACCGACGAGCACACCGAGCCGCTATCATCATCGTCGCCACGACAAGTACAGGCCACAGAATAATAATAATTGTACGAGCCTGACTCACTTACTTTTTCGTTCCAAAATATTCATTATTTTCAAATAATTGGAACATATTTGGTGAAATCAAATAATAATTCGAATACCGATGTGTGTCGCGTTATCTTTTTTTTTTGTTTCCAATAAGTTTCATTATTTCGTAAACGGTGAAATCTTTTTCGTATCCTTAGGAGAAAAAAAAAATACAAATTTGTATGTAGACTTTTGTCTAAAAGAGGGAAATTATTTTGTTTTCGACAGATGCCGATCTTCATGGCGAGGTGGATGGACCTGAGCTCAGCGGCGACGAGCGGAGTATCGCGAGTGACATTAACGATGCGAACGAGGCAACTCTCGACCACGACTCGATGGACTCCGACCGCGGAGGAGCGCTCAATTTGGTTAGTATACAAGTATCGAATTGAATTCATCGCCGTTCGATCGAACCTCCCGATACATCTCGATTTCTTTTCTCGCATTATTGCCGATCAGATATTTCTCTCGGCATTGTGAGTCCCGGGACTTCCTGCGAAGGGCCACCTTGCGCGTGCCCTCGGACCAGGTGCGTTCCCGCCGTCGCAAGAGAAACGCATAAGCGAATCGCACTTAGATAATTATCTTTAAACAGGTGGCACGTGCAATGCGACTTTGCCGGCTTCCGCGAAATTTATTTTTCTCACAGCAGAACTCGTCCCTTCACGCCTTACGATTCTCTCCCTAAAATATTTCTCCCTGAAATATACAATTACAGGAAATCGTTGAAAAATCGTGAATATTATTAAAAAAAAAAAAGTTCAAATCTTGCGCAGTCTCTGGACGAAAACGAGAAAAAGCAGAGTTTTCTTGAAAAGAACATCTGCTGTCAATATATCCCCAAAGTCCCGAGGCACGAAGAGTATACACACAGCGGACCCTACGTTCCATATTCCAGATTTTTTCCAATCGTCAGCCGTTCGGAGCGAGTAAAACGGAGTTTCACAAAAAGTGCCAAAATATTTATCGAATAAATAAAAAAACATCCACGAGCAGCCCAAAAAAATATGAAATATTTGTAACTACGCGTATATCGATAAAATTAATAGAATTACATAAATATCGTTCATGTGTAAAATAATACACGTTAAACGTTGATTAAAAAAAATGATGGAAACAATATGTTTGGGCGTTTATCGAATTAGAATGTAATTGAGTGACGAATGATTCAGGTTACCGACGTCTCGCAACGTAACAGCAGTAGCGGGACGAGTGGGAGCGCTTCTTCGCCAAGTTCCGGTGTGAGCAGCCAACTGACGGGGAGTCACGCGGGTAACACGGGAAGCACGCAAGCGGCGCTCGCGGCTCAACTGGTGGGCCAGCAATTGTTGATGCACGGTCCTCTGGGCGCTCTGAGTCCTCAGGAGATCCAGGCTTTCGCCTCGAGCCTGCAACAGCAACAACAATCCCTTCAACAGCAGCTCCAGCAATTCGCCATGTTCCAGCAAGTCAGTCCACCCTCGGCGGGCCAGCTTCCGCCCCAGGCCCAATTTTTCCTGCAAAATCAGGTGAGCGCCATTTTATTGTTGATTCTCTTCCAAACTACGGTATAGAGAATAGTAGAAACGGGAATGAGAGAGCGTTCGAGATAAGAGACGAACGAAAATTTATCGCGAAAAGCGTGCCGTAACCGAGGAGAAAAAAAAATGAAAGAATGTTGGGCACACGCGCGCGCGCACGTCGGTATAGCACCTTGCCTCGATCTTTTGTCGATTCACACGTGGCGGAATATACTTTTCTTCTTTCCGAGAAGAGGGAGCGAAGGATCCAACACCCGTCATTTTGTAATCCAAGCGACAATGGAGAGACACACGACGAGATTTTTGAGAGAAGAAAATGACGATACAGGCTCCGCTTGTTTTCGGTTTTTTCTTCTTCCTCTCTCTCTCTCTCTCTCTCTCTCTCTTTCATTTTCCCTCTCTGTCTCTTTCAACACGGAGAACCTGCCTCAACCCCTCTCACGCGCGATCATAAAAGGGTTCGATCGTAATCCCTCGCCTGAGGGGCGTCTACCAGGACGGACGTTTAATTTCTTCATTCGATACACCCTGTTTTTTTTCTCTCCCTTGGGACAACCGCGTACTGTATATACAGCGATACCACAGCCGAAAGGAACCCTTTCGACACGCGCCAAGGCTATCAATAAAAAAAAAGAGAAATCTCAGACTGATCGTTGTCGCGGGCTGACATAATGTGGATTAGAAATATTAGACGGAAGAAATATCTACGAGGAAAAATTTATTGGCTCGTCACAGATAAATCGTCATTCCCTAAAAAACAAGAAGACACAACACTCGTAAATATCTCCATAATGGTTTATTTTCTACGACAGCGTGCCTCGACAGAAATATAAAATGTATCTTTTCTAAATAGCAAAATGGTGGAAATTTTTTTTTGTGATCGATCCTAAAAATGCGCTCGTTAAGATGATTGTGTACTCGATAATAAGCGATTTATCGGGGAATTAACATGACAAAGCTCTTACGAGACGCGTATCGGATTACTTTTTTTCTCAGAAGCAATTGTGTCAAGGCTGCATATATACGAGCTGTAAATCTAGTGCGTAGATCTCTACCAGTCCAACACATTCAAATATTTCCTATCGAGGCGGAAAAAATATTATCTAATCGCTATCGGATTATCAGTTTGAGGTATTTCTATTTCTCGGTAACGATCCGACGACGAATAATATGCTGCACCTAATCGATTATTAAAATTTAGACATTTCGCAGTTTTCATTATTTACGGAGGAAAAAAAATACAAATATGTAGTTTTATTATGCGAGAAGAAAAAAATATCTACAAATATGTCAATGAAAAATTTTTTGTGAGCGTTTTATAGGGTATGAGCCTCTTAATTTTTCTCATGTTTGACTTTTTTTATTTGACAATTAGAATAATATGGATTGAGCTCGCAGGTAGACCCCACGCGTGAAAAAAAAACGAGACCCTAATCGTCGAAAGGGAATATTTTTCCATGCATTTAAAGTGTATATGTAAAGAACGTGAAAGGGTGGGACACGCGACCACTTTGAATTACCATTCTTCGCTGAAGGGTTGCCACGTTCCAAAGTGCCACTAACTCGTAGGGAAAGCGCGCGCTTCGCATATGGGAAAAGGTTAATCGATTAGCGCACGTACGATACCTCAAGCCTTTTTTACCTGCTCTTCTCTAGACACGCGACACTCTATTAATTTTGGTACACAAACTTGTGACAAAGTGCTCCATGAAACAAGTGACCTTGTGATTTCTCGTCTCGAGAAATAATTAAAAAGCATTCATGGTCGCGAAAAAGCAAGAAAATTAAAGCCAGAGATAATGAAAAAAAAACTATTATATTTTACTATTTTTAGAAACTTTTTGAACTTTGTATCTAAGTCATATTTCATAAATTCTTCAATAACGACAAAAAATATGCAGATAAGGAAAAAACATCGTTTATGGCTGGAATGTTAATGTATCGAGACTATTTATGATAATTCGAACGCGACAGATAACTTGAAAAATAAATTGATTGTGCACGAAAAGTTACGAAAGTTACTTAAATTTTTCAAATTAAAAAAACATTTTTTAAAATTTTTACAAATATTGTCAGACATGAAAGTGAGTTGATACATTGTGTTAAAATGTTAAAATATAATATTCAGGTACAACAAGCGGTGGCTCAAGCAGCGCAGCAGCTCCAGGCTCTCCAGAAGCAGCAAGCGTTGCAGAGCAGTGGCGGCGGCGGGAGCGGCGGCGGCGGGGGTGGTGGCGGTGGCGGAAATGGCGGCGGTGGCCTCATGGGTAGAAATATAACTCAGCAGAGGTCTCCTCCGCCACCTGGAACTCCACCCGTCGTGAAGCAACCCCCGACGAGACTGGAGCCCTCGCCCGAAGAAACGACCGATCTCGAGGAACTCGAGCAGTTCGCCAAAACCTTCAAGCAGAGACGCATCAAGCTCGGATTCACGCAGGGCGACGTTGGCTTGGCGATGGGCAAACTCTACGGAAATGATTTTTCTCAGACAACGATCTCTAGGTAATAATATTTAATTTTTTATTTTTAAAATACATTTTAAATAAAAGTATTTAAGGATGTTCAAGTGTTTACCATGTATAAACATTATTTTTCAACTTTTTTTGCTAAAATTTGGCGTACACTAGACTTAATATGATACCCAAATAGTGGTCGAATTTTAATAATATTTATCAGGTAGAAATCGAGATATATATCTTTGAAAATCGCATTTTTTGTTATTTCTCAATAAGAGCCTGTGTAAAAGTTACTATTTTACGCAATGAATATCTCGACATTCGCTCGATAAATCTTTCTTAAATTTTAAACGTATTTTGATGCACTGAGAAAAAATGTTGATTGAATCTACAAAAATTTTGTTGATTCGATAAATATTGGTTGAATCAACTGAAATTTTGTTGATTCAACAAAATTTTAGTAGATTCAATCAACATTTTTTCTCAGTGTGTGCTATCAAGGAACATTAATATTAATTTTCGTCAGATTATCTTGAAAATAATTTCACTTGATGATACTTGCCTCAACGTTGCATGCAAAACGAATGCGCGGGGGCGAACAAACGCGTGAACCTCCTTAACGAAAGAAATTAAAATTTCAGTCTAATGAAGTAAGAGTGACTTGAAAAAATGTTCATTATTGACATTGCAGGTTCGAAGCTTTAAATCTGTCGTTCAAGAATATGTGTAAGCTAAAGCCGCTTTTACAAAAGTGGCTCGAGGACGCGGACAATTCTCTAAACAATCCGAACTCGCTGTCGAATCCTCTGACAACACCCGAAGCGATAGGTAGACGGCGCAAGAAGAGAACATCGATAGAAACGAGCGTGAGGGTCGCCCTTGAAAAGGCATTCGTGCAAAACCCAAAACCAACATCGGAGGAGATCACGATACTCGCTGATAGTCTCGCGATGGAGAAGGAAGTCGTCAGAGTCTGGTTCTGCAACAGGTTTGTACACTCGTGTGTCCTTTATCGTCCCTTCACTTTACGACTCTGCTCGATAAGGAAAGAGCGACGAAATATTTTCATCAAGCACCCTCCTCTTTATCGAAATTCGTTTAAAATATACGACCAGCTGAATTTCTCGATAACACACCAATTGAAATATGACAAAAAATGTAAAAACAAAAAAATGTTAAATTTTGGAAACAGGCGGCAGAAGGAGAAGAGAATAAATCCTCCGACGGCGGCGATGGGAAGTCCAACGATGGCGTCGCCAGCCCCGGCCTCGGTGTTCGCCTCCCTCGCGAGTTCGATCTCGGGAAGTCCGCTGGCACTGACGACCCACTCGTCGGGAGGGATGACCGGGCATTCGCACCCGGGTCCGATCGGCTCCCCGCTGCCGCTCGCCCTGGTTACCTCGGGGAGCACCAACTATCATCCCCTCGCCGGAAAATCTCACGAGTGACATCAGCCCCCGACCTATCGCAGGAACATCGCTCATCTTTATCCCTCGTACGAGCAACGCCATCTACAAATCAACAATTCTCATCATCGACACGAGAGTCATCAACGGGTGTGCAATCTACCTGCGGACTTTTATCGCTGAGTTATTTCGTCCGAGCTCCATCAAAAACGCCCGTTTCTTTTAAAAAAACTTCGCACCGTCATCAACCCCGTTGAATTTTTCCAGCGTGCGCTGAGACGACGAGAACACAGCCCGAAGAAGAAAACCGCGTCGATGGCATCCGCGATACGATTACCCTCGTCCCCCGTATCAAAATTTCCTCGTTTGCAAATCTCAAGAATTTCGTCGTCGAGCAAGTAATCGCGAGTGTGTACAGAGAACGAGAAATGCATTGTGAATCGATGGAGCCCGTGATCCTGATATGAGCTCCCCCCCACCCCCTCTCCCCCTTCAACGATTCAATTTCAATTTCCTTTTATTTTTTATTTTTTTGTTTTATATAGGCGAAAATCGTTGCGTGCAAGATAGGTTTAGGTGTCTCAAAGAACGATTAAAAACGGGGGGAAAAGAGAAGAAGAGGAATAATTAGAGGAGGAAGGAAAAACAAAGGACGTTGCTTGTAAAATATCAATTTTTTTTTTTGGGAGAACTCGAATCACCTCGCGGAAATACATATTCTAGAACAATTGATTTCGTCGTAACTATATTGTGATTGTAATTCCGATTTATTGCTGTCACGATTTATTATTACTATTACCATTATTATTATTATTATCATCATTATTACCATTATTATTATTATTAATTATATTGCTATGCATATATTTATGATTATTTATTGCAATGCCTTTCGCAAACGTGGCTCAGAAACTCAAAGCTAAACGGAGAAACGTCGTTAATACGGTGACGACGGTGGAGATCATCGACGACGCCACCTGTCTCGTCGATTTTCTTCACCGGAAGATTTTTTTTTGTCGTTGTCATCGAACGTTCCTTCTTTTTTTGTCATCAACTATATACGTTCGAATCGTATACGGATATGTATATTTTTTTCCCCCGGGTCTGAGAATCCAATCGTTGGCGGACATTGCGGGGGTGGGGATAGGGAGGGAGGGAGGGGGGAGGGGGGTTGAGCAGGGGAGAATTTCGAGAATTTTTATTAGGACGAAAGAAAAACAGTATTAAAAGTGATCAGTCAGCGTGTTCGAAACGCGGGACGAGAATTACTTTCTTACTTCCTTTCCGCGTGAAACGACGGGGAGCACGTACGAGTGCCAAGTTTCCATTAATTTTTTTTTTTTTTTCGATTATTGCGTGTAATTCCGCGAGTGTGATCGAGCGAGTTTTTCTTTTTTTTTTTGTTTTCGAGCTCCAAAATGTGGCGCGATGTCCCTCGTCGGGCGAACGTTCGAGGGGGTGCGGACGGGCGCGACGATGGGGGAAATCAGCCGGGAGGAGTCAAAATAGAAATTCGGTTGAGTTGTAATTTATACATATGTGTAAATATGAGGAGAATGAAAATAATTAGCGAGTATTGTACACGAATTAACGTTGTAAGCGATCCCGAATCCCCGTTGACTATTCCCCGAAGCGTAGAGCAATTTGAGACGACGCGCGTTGGAACAAGGAGGAGGAGAACAAGCGAGGATCGAAGCGAAATGATATATTAATAAATGTATTGTAAATAGAGGCGAGAAGTCGAGCCGGAGAGGGAGAAAATTACGGAAAAGCGTGCGCAACTACGTAGCAAACATTTTCGAGATCACCTTTTTTTGTATATAATAGTTATATATAAATATATATACATAGTGAATATACATGTATTATATTTAAGACCGTGAATCGGAAATCAAGGAGCGCGCGACGAAGATCGTTTGAAAAAAAAAAAGAAAAAAAAAACAGGAAATAGACGCAAATCGAGGAGGTGCAAGATAAGATGTGAATGAGGAACAATGAGACTTATTCCACCGTGTGCATTTGACGATCTCTACCGTCATTTTATTTCTCGAGGATTCTCGTTTAACGGGAGTTTACCGAGTGGTACAAATATTTGTTCCGCGCTGGGGATGAATTTGTGAATACGCGCGAGTGTCGAAAAACTTCTGGTCAGTCACGAGCGAATCGTTCGTAGCCATCGATCCGACCGGCTACACTTTATCCGTACACACACATATATATATATATATAGGCATTTTTTCGGAGATACCTGACAACGAATCTTCACATAAATTTGAACCCTTCGTATTTTGTTTCCCTTTCTCCGTTCTGTCACAATTCATCATTTTTCTTACCTTCCTCGACTCAGCAGCGAAACGTTCGAAAACTGTGTTCGAATGGCCCGAAAGACTCGTGAGTATATATGCGTGAAACGATTTATTTCGATATGTGGACCAAGTATAGTAAAAAGAGAATCAGACGAAAATGAAGACAACGAGGAGGGAAGAATGAAGAAGAGAAGAAAAAGTTCCTAAAATGAGCGCGCACGCGTGCGCGCTCGTGCGTGAATGCTGCGTGAATGTTTATGCGTGTTTAGATGAATTTTCGTTGCTGGAAAGAGACGATATACAACGGAGCGTGTTAATGCTGAGAATAACTGTGTCCTCCTGGATCTTATTTCTGTTTTCACTTTTTCTTTTCATTACTTTTTTTAACCAAGGACTAAGTATTTCTTTTTTTTTTCGTTTCGGAAAATGGCCCGCAAACCGCAAGCTTTACATAGGTAGACCATTTTTTTTTAAAGGAGAAATTGAGAGAGAAAAAAATGGAAATTTCAAGCTTTTTCGAGTCCTCGGAGCACATCACCATCTCCCAAGATTACGGTTATCGTGGCAGCTTAAAAACGATGAATATATAGTACATAAACCATATAAACAAAAAAGGATTATTTTAATAATCGATATATTGTTATTTTTATTATTTTAGTTTTATTCTTATTATTTTTATTCTTATTATTATTATTATGATTATTATTATTTCATTATATTTTAACATTCTATATTTGAAAATAAATCGATAGAGATGAGATTTCTTTTTTGGTTCTTTATTTTCTTTACTTCCCACCATTTATTTTAAGTCTCACGCGCGTTTCTTTTCATTCATCGCTCCTTGATGTGAATCGGTAAAACTGTGACCGAACGACGAAAAGTTCCTTTTTAAACAGAAAGTAGGGAGAACATAGAACAAAAAAAAATGAAATCAGTATGTAATCCAGTATTAGTGGGAGGGGGTAAAAAAAAGTAAATAATGTTAAACTGTCGATGAATGTCTTTTTATTAGGAATCCTCACGTGAGTGAGGACGAGAGAGAAAGTGAGAAAGTAAAAAAAGGATAGATGAGAGAGGAGAGACGGCGAAAACAATGTCGAAAAAGTGGGAAGAAAATGAGTAAAAGAGGGATGAGCATGGTATAATATAGTTCCTAAAACGTTGTGCCGATTGTGAGTGAACACTAATCGTATTGATCGCCAAAAATCCGAGGTTCATCGTCGACTCGCTGTCCCAATGTCGTATCTCCGGCCCCGAGTCCGCGAATTTTGGCAATCGATATTTTTAATAAGCTCTAATAATATTTTGTACTAATGATAAAATCATAAGAGAGACGTATCGTTCGAAATTAATGATAGATTACGCGTAGTCCGGCACTGGTAAGCCGAAATTTTAACTTGAGGAAAAAAAATGAATAATAACATTATAATAACGATAGCGTTAATTAAAAGAATTGAAGCTGAATTTTCTGATGCTTCACGAAACGAAAAAAAACAACAACAACATCCAATTGATAAGACTGGGCAAGACTTATCACGGATATTAATGGTGTATAAATAAAATCATATCAGACTTTCAGAGTTAACGTCAATGCTAGGCATGTCAGGATTAATAATTATTTACCAATTACACGATTAGTGAAATATATTGTAATTATATAATAAATTGCGTCATAGATGAGTACAGTAATTTTAAATTATCACGGACAATCCCCATTTTATTTTTTACTTAATTAAAACCAAAAAAAAACGAACATAAAAGAAAATTGAAGTTGTCTCGTTATTCTTCACTGATTTCATTTGGCAGAGATGGAACGGTTCTTTTGTGAAACTCAAAAAACCTTCGATATCGACTGTTGAAATTCCACTATCGATTTTTTAAAGCGTTGCACATTTTTATCGACGATCGAAATGCTTGGTTTAGGACCTTACTCATGGTAGTTTGAGTCTCTCCAAATGTCGACAAGACAGGGATTGCAACCTATTTCTTTTACCAACCGTCAGAAAGAAACAGGAGATTTAAAACACTGGTAAAGTAAATGGTATATATCACAGGCAGATAAAATCAATTCTCACTTTTTTTACACTCTGATGAAAAATAATCATATAAAAATTTTATAAATTGGTTTATTTATAAAATGTAGATTTTACGTTATTCGTATACTTTTTTTTTTCGTAAAGTCCAATGTCGACGATTTTGATCCTGTAAAATTTTTTTTTGTAAAAATAATGGGAGAACGCCCAAGTATTTTCATCACGCACGAGTGAAATAAAAAAAAATTACATGTTGGGTCGAAGACAAAAAAATATACAGGGCAAAAAATCTGGCGGATCGATATTTGTTTTCATTTTATTTGTGCGCGACTGAAGATTGAAAAGGGAATAGAAGAGGGATTTGCCGCCGGGAGACTCGCCTTGGAAAATGTACGACGAGGCTTTACGCGTACTCGAGAAATGTGTTTCTTCAACTGCGAAATTGTGCAAGCCGAGAATGTTTCCGACACGCGTTTATTGGACTTGTCACGGCTATAACCAGATTCTTAGCTCTCTACTACAGTATTTCTGAGGAAAACAATGAGAACAAGAGTGAAAAAAGTCTCTGGAAAATTCTAAATTAGCCGGAAAGAGAGAAAAGTCATTTTCAGTAAGGCAGATACGAAGTTTGTGCTCAAAGCGCAGAATCGGTGTGGACCGAATACTTTTCAAAGTTATTGTACATCGCTGGCGGCAAAATCTTCCTTGTGTATATGCGTCTTATCGCGATGCCTGATAAAACGAGAGAAAGAAAAGTGTAATATAATGTGCAGAGCGAGCTCGCTTTTCCGGCTGCGCGCGGGCTCTCCTCGGGCTGACTGCAAATGTTCCAGCGGCTCCCCCGTGTAGCAATAGCTTTAATAGTTTCTCCCGCGTTGCATTGATATGCGAGGCGCGCCGGGGAATACAAATCTGGTGTCAGAGGCGATAATTCATTCTCGGCCCCTGAATTAGTACTTACCAGGAGCGGAGCGACATGCATGCACTCGCATTCGTCATTGATTCCACGAAAAAGAGATCTCGCGCGTGCATCACGAACTCGTTCAACCTCGATATTAAGCAGCCTTATATACTTTCTCTCTGGTACTTCGAACACTTCTTTTTCGTTAATTATCCGCTCACTCGACTATGATTAACACATACACTACAGGGTGACTATATTTTTTCGACTTCCTTGTAGAACACGATTTTCTATATTAAAAAAGACATGAGGCCTCTAATCGATTCATCGAGATAGAGCGCATTAACTTTTGGCTAAGCTCTACTTATTAAATAAAAAAAACAATGCGCGCTGCTTTGGAAATAATAACCTTGATGTTTGAATCATTCATTTCGTCTTGCAAAAATTTTCAGGAATTATTATCAAGTCGATATCGTCAAGAACACGAAAAGATATCACCGCTTGAAATTTTGAGATTTTCCTATTTTCGATTCTTTAAGGTAGTTCTATAGTTTTATCGATT
>JAPYYW010000947.1:0-37227 GCA_030522545.1 Cremastinae sp. A BG-2022a
TGCACGTGTATTATTTTACGAAATTTTACTGCACTGAATCGTTCCAGAAAGTTCGATTGATTTCGTTATTTCGTGATGAAATCTCGCGGCACAACAGTTCACAGCGTAACAAAATAATTTTGGGAGTTTGTAACTTATTGTATATTGATTGGATCTTATTTTTTGTGTTTACTTCAATTTTTTTTATTTTCTTGTAATTTTTTTCTACCTTAAATAATATCGTTTTAAAAGTCATTATTACTGTAAGAAACATTTGGAGCATAGAAAAAAAATGGCATGCTTCGAGAATATATTTTTGGGGTGTAGGGTAAAGTCATGGTCGATAAAAATAGTTCGGTGGCTTATAAAATATTTAGGGTAATTTCTCGGTCAACAATCACTATAAAAATATTGTTCCATCTAATTTAAGTAGGATAATAATGAACATGAACGAGAAAAGATATTAATCAGATGCCCCTATGTTCGAGCCATCACTCACGTGGTCGATATTTCTTGACAGCTCCAGTCCACGTGTTTGATAATTTCAGACCCGGTCGAAGTAATATGGAATTCTTATTTCACATCCCAAAATAAAGACCTACTTCTTACAACAGCACAGAAATCATTAAAAATTCTTATTTTTCGATCCAAATTTTTTTTTTTTCATCTTAAATTTCAAAAAAAAAAGAAACTTTTTTTCCAATTGGAAAAAAAACGAACAAAAATTGTATTTTTAGTTCAATATAAAAATGTATTATCTTAAACGTCGTGAAGAAAACAAACGTTTATTCTCAATATAAATTATTAGGAAAAAATGATATTTTTGACTCAGTCTAAAAAAAATGTGTAGTGCGATTGTAAAAAAAATTTAGGTTAATCCTGAACTTTTTTTCATTCAATATGTTAACATTTATTAATATAATAAAAGAACTAAATGTATATTTTATCAAATTGAATGATATTAATTTAAAAAAATATAAATATCAAATAAATGTTATAGATTTAGAAATTGGAATCTATCAAATCAACACAACTTTATGTACTATACTAAATTTTATTTTCAGTGAGCCCTGTATATTTAATACAATAATTTGGGGTTTTAGGAATTAACGATATATGGATACATATCGATAGTCCGTTATTAGATGAAAAATAATGAATAATTTATAAATTATATTTAAATATTTAAATGGAAACGTATTTTTAATATTTACATCAAGACCTAAATACTATAAGAAATACTGCGTATATAATATATAGGAAAATTAAAGTTGAATGAGTGAGGAAAACCTGAAAACTCGATCGAGTTTCTTCGTAACGTTTCATACGTGACATATTTTCTCAACTATACATATATTCATTGAATATTGTAAAGACGTAAGTCCGACGGATTTGACGGTGAATTATACGCCTTTTAAAGGCTTATCGCTCGATATACATATGTGTCAGTGCTGATAGCACACACTCGTGAATATTAATCTTTGTGCATCAACGACGAGCGGTTTATTCTGCTCGGCACACACGTAAATTTGCCTATATAAATATATTAAAACACACGTCAAAGAATATTTCGCGAAACGTACAAAATTACTTTCGAAAAATGACATTCTAATACTTATTGTAACATATTTTTATCCCTTCGTGTGTACACTATATTTCTCGATACACTGGGTCTTTTAGGTAACAGTCGATTTTTTTAAAGTGTTCTAGATTTTTAAAAATGCTGAAAAAATTCTAAATTACTTTTTGAAGTATGTACTACATGGTCCAAAAGTTGCCAATGTCATAAAACTATCATTAATAAAAATTGAAAAATTGTTTAAAAAGTTGAAAAAAAGGAATTTCGTTTAAAAAAATCGTAGCTGTACTCTAAACAGATATTAAGAAAAACGGTTTTGTAGCTTAGGCTATGAGCTTTCAAAAAATATAGGGTCTTTGGTGTGGACTCCAAAAAGTTGTAGCATTCAAGCTCCTGAAAGTGGGGAATATTTTAATGGAAAAACAATGGACTTAAAATAAATGAAATATACAAAAAAGTTTTGTTTTTAAGATTTGAATCTCTACAAAAACAAAACAAAAATACAATCATATTTCATAAAATATTTATGTTAGTTGTGAAAAAAACTGAAAAACTACGAGAAAAGACAAGAAAAATGCATTAATTTACATTCGAAAAAACTGAAGCTGTGTGTAATTGACCCTTTTAGGGAACAGAAGTCATTTTCACTGGCTGGCGTTTTCAGATAAACTATAAGATCCGAGCCCTCTTTGGGCCTTCAGTTCCTACTTCTATCTAGATTTTTTAGGCGAGGTAGTCGGAGGCCACCCTTTTTTCATAAGTGGGGAATTTAAGTTTGGAATTTTGACTGTTCCTTTAAAGACCCAGTGTATATACACCGAGGGTTAAATATCACAAAATACGGAATTTAGAAAAAGAAAAATTTTTAAGTTGATGTATAAAATAACGAGGTTTAAATACACTTTTTAAGTTTCATTAAAGCCTGGAAAAGGTTGAAATAAAAAAAAATGATCGTTTGTGTATGGATACAAAAAAAATCATAGTATAACATGTTGATGTTCATTATTATAAAACGTACATTATGTACGTCATGAAATATTCTTCTAACAGCACAAAATAAAAAAAAATTTGAAAAATCTAATTTGAAAGAAAGAAAATTATTTTGTTATGCTTTGAACAAATAATGAACTAAATTAGATCAAAGTATATTATAATATTGTATTGATAGTTAAGACACAATTAAGAATGTATGAGCAATATTTCTTAAAATATGAGAATTTTATTTTAATAATTTATTCTTAAGCATATGAAAAAATTTTCTGCCAAATTTAAAATCATTTTACTGACTGGTTTGAGAGTTATAAAACTCCAAAGTTGCTGAGATTTCACATTGCTTCATATGAATAATTCGTAAATTTGAATTAAATACAAATTTTAAAATATGAGATTCTTATGATTTTTTCTTATATATTCGTGTTCATTTACTATAGAAAAAATTTCAAAATGTTTTACTAAAAAATTTTTAATTTAATCGTTAAACAATAAAATTTTTTAAAATTATTTGCCTATTTTGTTTAAAGTTGCTATATTGATAGTTAAACTTAGACTCAACAAATTGGCAACCTTTTAGCAAACACTGAAATGGTTTAACCAGTAATTTACTTTTTGCTAGAAATGTCTGTCCCTTACCTCCTAATTCAACATTAATGTTTCATTGTTAAAAATTTTTTAAAAATAATTACAACACATTTATGTCATACTTACGCTAAAAATTTTACTCGTAGTTTTCATATGAATGTTTAGTTACATCAAGAAAAATTATATAATCTATTCTCGTTTTATTGTCGTGGTTTTTTAAACGATTCCAGGTTGTTCTAAAATAGAATCGCTCTGTGGGACGCTTGTTACAAAATTAAATGCCAATTGTGCCACGGTTGTGAAATTTATTATTTTTTCGGTACAGATATATTTGAAATTATTCTTATAAAATGATAAAGTCATTGTAAAATCAAAATAAACTGTGTCACGGTTGTGGAACTTATTAACCCGTCAGCGGTCGTGCTATGAGATTTTTTTCTCACGCTATTTTTCAGGTATAGGAAAAATTTTTTCCCTGTTGAAAGATTTTTTTCTATGAATAAAATATATCCAATTTATCGTAAATAAAGTTAAATTGACGTTTATTTAGTCTCGGGTGAAGAAACATTTTATTTCTCATCGGTTTGCGGAGAAATGTGAGATTTTTTCTCATCGCACGACCAAAGTAAGTTGGTAATTATTTACCAACTGAGTTGTTGTTTTGGTTAAGGTTAGAAAACCTGTCAATGCTTGGCGTATTACTATAATAGAGCTTCGCATAACGTTTTATCGCCATTTACCATCAACAATTAATACAAAAGGCTCGCAACCTCAAGTTTTTCATTTTTCTACAGATTTTTAAAATGTTTAATCAATATAATAAATAGTTTTTACGAAGAGTCACTCATGTGTAAAACAATTACTTTTTGAAAATAAAGATACGGAATCTGTTCTCGTATTTACTCGAGGTTAGAAATCGAATTTTCAATTACGAATATTTTCATTAAATGGTCGGTAAAGATAAGTTTTTTTGTGCGGATTTTGTAGCTGGAAACTTTTTCAACCGTTTAATCCCAAAATTATACATTTTTCTTCAAATCAACGTTTTTGATAGACATTTTTTTTATCGGCACAGTTTTTTTGAGCACTGATGTAGCATTGCCCACCGTATGTGACGAATATCGTTCAACAAATAAAGTTGATCCTCGTCAATGTGTGTGTCGACCTGCAGCCTTTTGCTGCTGCCGTTGAAGTTTTTGTTGCAATCCAAGAGACTTATCTCTGACTATATCTCGGATTTCGGATTCTTTTTGGCCTCTCGCTTTGCGTGATTCAGTCAGAGCCACATTTAAGCTGCCGTGTAAAACCGTGGATCTCTCATGTGCGCGTGATTGATACATTTGCCTATCTAGCCCATATCCATAAGGAAATCCCTAAAATATTTTTTCATAACCGTTTACGTAAACCAAGTTCTATTAAAACAGACATAAATTTTGTAATTTTTGAAATTTTTATAGTTGTCAATTTCAGGTGGAGATAAGTCACACAAAGAACGTAAGTCTGATTAAAATATAAAAAAGTAGCAAAGGGAGGCATGTGTAAAATTATCCTCGAATGAACATTGTCACAAAGCGACAGTCACATTTGAAGCTTTGACCGCTAATAGATAAAAATATATGCCAAAAAGCAAAATTTAATATATTATTTCGATAATAATGAAGGTTAAATGTTTACACGTTGTGCAAGTACATTCTCTGTTTGACAGAGTCTCGAATAAAATGCAGTTATATAAATAACTAAATGAATATACTTCCGGTAAACTTTTCGAAGGTAGTACATGTACTTAATCTTTTGTTCAGAAAAAAGTGCGTTGAACGAGACTTTTAGGTGCCCGACGACAAAATATCGCGAACAAAAATATTCACGATAAAATGTCAACGAAAAACCAGGAATTGACAAATATATTTTATTTAAGGAAGTTATTGCGCTATAGGCAGTTTAAAATGATTTTTTTTCTATGTTGAGAAAAGGCAAAATCATCAGAATAATTTTTTTTTTAATAAGTTATTTAATTACAGCTTTAATAGGTTTTTATGAGGAGTTATAAAAAATAGTGAATTTCAGCAATAAATAGCTCAATTTTCATGAGGTGTAAAGTTTCTTTTTAATTTAACACACTCTTAAGTGTGATGCTAAAGACCGTTTATGTAAAGTTCTAATTAACTTCATTTTTTAATTTCTAATTCCTACAATCACTTTTGTCGTGGAAATATTTTGACAGATGTTATATGGCGTTGAATATTTTAGAATAGAACCATTTTTATGTTATTTTTTCAAACTGCCTTACAATATGCTTACCGCCTTCTTTTTTGCTCGTTCCATTTTGCCATATATTTCGTCTCGTGCTTGTTTACGCAAATGATAGCTAGCCTCAGATGCAGTGGATGAAATATGTGCAGGTCGCGGTAGCGGGCCTAAACGATTCCACTAAAATATTTTTAAGGTACTTTACTCATGAAAATTGCCATTCAAATATATAGACCGACATTTTGTTATTTCAATGATTGCTACGTTGTAATCATCATTTTCATCGTCACTCATTTATCATTATTTTTATTTCATATCTACCTCCGATAGCCGATTATCTGCTCTAGCCACGCGCTTGTGACTCTCGTTCAACCCCTTTAGGAAAATACAACTTTTTTTATTTACCAACATTTTTATTCTAACGAATGGACATTGTTACCACTGTTCCCCCCCTTTCCCCTTGAAATTGTAATCATAAAAATGTAATACTTCTAAAAATGTTGTCATCAAATAAGGCACAATTTCGATTTTATAGACTTACTGTATTTAATTATGGATAAATAATGCAAATTAATTTTGTTCAAAACGTACCTCGTTGTTAATTTGAAAATTTGCATATTGTTGCAATTGAGAATAAACCTCAATTGCACAAAAGAGAACAACCCAGGTGATCAGAAATTGATGTTTCATCATGATGAATACAGTATTTCGGTCGTCAAGAACGAACTATGCTTCAGCCATCGCTGAGCTATGCTTTTATACTCAATCGAGGGAAAACGTGGCACATTTTTGATACAGATAAAGTGGAACAATTTATGCGAATAAAAACATTCAAAAGCTATATCCACATTTTCTACGTAATGATAAAAATTTTATAAGGCAATGAGCAAATAAAAAATAAATGAAAGTAGTTTGAAAAACGATAAATTTTATTGTTTAAATAGATAAAAAAGGTAAAAGTGTAGTGAGACATTTTCAAATGTGTATTTTTGGCGAATCATAATATAAAACCTATATATATCATACAGCCATTAACTATCGTTTTTTAAATAACTGCCATTCATTTTTAATTCTCTTGTTGTACCAAGTGACGCTTTCGCATCGTGAAGAAAAGATAGTTATTGCTTTTTGATGTTAATTCGCATGACTTTCGCCACTTTTCTTACGTCAAAAACGTTTCAATATTTGATTTTTTTTTCTTCAATTGGCCTTGGGTGGTTTTAAGGTATAAAAAACTGAAGTCACGATTAAGCGAACGCGGTTATATTTTGTATATTGGAAGAAATTATTTTAAAAAGTTTACAACACACTTATGACATAAATTGTGCTTCCAGTTTGCATACACACATTTAGTCATATCAAGAAAAGTAATGTATTTTATTTACGTTTTATTGTTGTGGTTATAAATTTTTTGAACGATTCCACGGTTTACATATTATTAATATTATTATTATCAAAATCGTCCAATAAATGAAGCTGATTTTCGTTATTATTGGCGCCTACCGGTGTAGGCAGCCTTTTGCTGCTGTTGTTTAAGTTTTTGTTGCAATCCAACAGACTTATCTCTGGCCATCTCTCTATCATTGTACTCAGTTTTTCCCATCGCCCTGCGCGAATGATGCAGGGCCACGTTTAACTCACCCCGCGAAGCCGTGGAATGCTGGTGTGCCGGGTCTGGATACGTATTCCCTTTAAAACCCGATCCATAAGGATCTCCCTAGAATGGTTTTTTTTTGTAATAGTTGTGACGTAAAACAATTTTTATTTACATAAACATGACTTTTTTATTTTCGTAATTGTTGGCATCAATTCCAGTGAAGATAAACCAGAAGAAAATGTGAAAGTCCAAATAACAAGGAAAGGGTCCGACGTGTGGGTCGGGGATTTGAATGATTTTTGGTGCAGTGGTAGAGGGGCCTAAGAATACGTAAACGCCAAATATTAGGGTCAACTGAGCCCTCATTTTAAAGATATTAGCAGTTAAAGATGAATAGTTAATTTATATACTCTTTAAATTTAACTTCAAATCGCAAGCAGGCAGTAACCTAGCTAATACGTTTGCCTGCGGAATCTCTGGTCTCGGTTTCGAGCTACAAAAAATAATGATTTTCAGCCATAAATATTTCGCTTTTCATCAGGTGAAGCTTTTTTTAATTTAATACACTCTTGTGTATGATTCTAAAAAATGTTTATGCAATTTTTTATAAAATTATCTTTAAATTCGTTTTATGCAAGAACCACCTTAAACCGATGCCTATCTCTATCGCTAATGGGTAGATAAGACTATTGAAATGGTTCTACATTGCAATTCGAGGTCAAAGAAAAAGTCCAAATAACATCATTTTTTATTCTTACTATTTCACGAATATATATTGACGTGGAAATGTTTTAGCGGATTTTATGACGCTAGATATTTCATGGTAGAATCACTTTTATGTTATTTTTTAAAACCACCTTAAAATATAAGCTTACCGCTTTCTTTACCAATCGTTCTACTTTGCCGTGCATTTCAGCTTCTTCTTTTTTATGCAAATCATAGCTAGCCTTTGATGCTGTGGATGACTTATGTGCAAACTGATTTCCTGATCTAGCCACGCGCTTGTGACTCTCGTGCGACTCCTTTAATAAAATACAACTAATTTTATTAATCAACATTTTAATTGCAACAAATGAACATTTTTATTCTTGGATCTTGGAACTTTTTGTAATTATGAAAATTTCATAGTTCTAGAATTTTCGTCATAAAATGAGATAAAGTTGAGAATTTATAGATTCATTCCAATAAAATATTGACAGAAAATAATAATTAATTTAGTTGAAAACGTACCTGGTCGTTAATTTTTAAATTTTCATCTTGTTGCAATTGGGAATAAACCCCAACCGTACAAAAGAGAACAACCCATGTGAGCAGAAATTGATGTTTCATCATGATGAATACAGTATTTCGGTCGTCAAGAACGAACTATGCTTCAGCCATCGCTGAGCTGTCCTTTTATACTCAATCGAGGGAAAACGTGGCACATTTTTGATATAGAAAAAGTGAAAAATTTATTCTAATTAATATTCAAAAGCAATAACTGAATTTTCTCCGCGATAAGAAAAACTACACGTGCGTGAACCACATTAACCTTCAAAATTGTTATGAACGAATTGTTTGAACATTTTGTACAAATATATCCACTTATGATGACTATTACTCATCGAAAATAAATTGCTCCAAATTTCGGAGTTCTCGTCTCTATTTTTAAAAATATCAATTTCTGAGAGACCGAATATGTCGGCTTAACAAAATAAACATCGTGTCTCAACTTCTTATATAATTATAATATATTCTGTCTAATTCGTTTAAATATTAGTTCACAGCGTAAAAATAATTTTGTGGGTTTGTAACTTATTATATATTGATTGGATTTGATGTTTTATTTACTTCAATTGTTTTTTTTTCTTTTTTTTCTACCTTAAATGATATCATTTTGAAAGCCATTGTTATTGTAAGAAACATTTGGAGCATAAAAAAAGAAATAGTTTGCTTTGAGAATATATTTTTAGGGCTTGTAGGACAAAGTCGTGACCGATAAAAATAGTTCGGTGGCTTATAAAATATTTACGGTACTTTCTCGATCAACAATCACTATAAAAATATTGTCCCAATTATTTTAAATAGGACAAAAATGACCATGAACGAAAAGCAATTAATCAGATGCCGCTATGTTCGAGCCATCACTCACATGATCAATATTTGTTAACACCTCGACTCCACGTGTTTGATAATTTCAGACTCGGTCGAAGTAATATTGAATGTTCATTTGACGCAAGTATAAAATAAATATTCACTTCTTTCAACAGCACAGACATCGTTAAAAATTCTTATTTTTATCTCCGAAGGTTTTTTCATTTTTAATTTCCAAAAAAAAGAAACTTTCTTTCCAATTGGAAAAAAAAGCGAATAAACATTGTATTTTCAGCTCAACATAAAAATGTATTATTTTAAACGTCACGGAGAGAATGACTATTTATTCTCATCTTAAAATATTAGAAAAAAATGGCATTTTGGACTCAATGTAAAAAAAAAATTATCGTGCGATTGCAAAAAAAATGTAGGTTAATACTGAACATTTTTCAATTAAAATGAAAAATTCATTAATATAATAAAAAAATGTACATTTTATCAAATTAAATTATATTAATTTAGAAAAATATAAAAAATTAATTAAAAAAAGTATATAAATATAAAATATATTTCATACAGACGTGTATAGAACCTAGAATCTACCGAATCGATACATCTTTATGTGCTATATTAAATTTTATTTTTAGTGCGCTGTATTTAACGAAATAATCTCTATAGTTTTAAGAATTTATTAATGTGCAGTAGGTGATTCAAAAAAAATTTTCTTCTTTTTTCGAAGAAACCGGTTTGAAAGTTCTACTTGTAAATAAAAAGAAGCCTGTTTAAATTTGAGCTCTTTATAAAAATATTAATAGGCAGCGCATCGCACTTTTCGATTTTCCATAATATTAACATGGGAACAGTTACCCGTCGTGCACTATATGGTGGTTACAGTCTCTTGTGTTTAGTTAATTAGATAAAGCATTAAGGAGGTTGGCTACATATAACGAAATGATAAAAATTCGTTCAAATTTGGAAAGAATATTCTTCCATATTAAATACGTGAATACAATTTTTTTTAGAATTTTCTTCTACGTATTTTTCGAAGAATTGAACCATGAAATAGCGATTTTTAGACAATATAGATATACATTCCATGTATAAGGACGTAACTTTACCACTCGATTACTTGCAAATAATGTAGACGATATTTTTTTTCTGAATTTATATAAATTTCTTTAGTGACAGAGAACATTCTCTCTAATGTTTATCATGTTCTTAACAAATTTCCTTTCCCTATGCTATTAACATGTAAAACGTCATTTATTTTCGCCATTTGTAGCCAACCTCCTTAAGAAGATATTCGTATCTGCAGTTCAATGTTAACCAGTTTCCAAACATTTTCCAGAAATTTTAACAGTGAACTTTAGATGCAAATATCTTCTCAACGCTTCAAATCTAATCGACTAAACACAAGAGATCATTTTTCAAGATCAGTTAATTTTTTATACAAAAAATGTATTGCCCATTTTATTCTGTTTACAACTTAGTGAATTATGATTCAAAAATAATAATTTTTGTCATTTTTTCAACTTTAGCCTTGAATATCTTTAAGGGTGTTGAGTACGTAGAACAAAAAATTAAAAGTTTGTCAATAACGTTTTTCTCCCATACAGTAATTTGAGAGTAAACATTTATTAAGAAAAGTTGCTGCAAATCAACTGAAGAAAGATATATTCGAAATTCAAAGTCGTCCACTGACAAGTATACTCTATATGTGATTGCACAAAGAAAATTATGAAATTTTTTTGAAAAATTACACGAAGCTTCTTTAACACCATAGAAAAATCAGTGCAATATTTCACCTAAATTAGGAATCTCGTTACTGAGATATCTATTATACAAAATTGCAACTTTTAACACGTATGCTCTTATGGAAAGGTACAAAAAATAACCATTTTTAAAAATTAATATCTTAATGAGGAGCTTCCTAATCGTCGTTAAATGTTTACACAACCTTTTAGATATGTTACTTAATATTATGTAAAATTTTCCATCAGTTTCGTTTTTGAACACAACATCCTTAAAATGGTGAGATTGACGAGAATTTTACAAAAGAACTTTTTTGCAGAGTTATTTGCCTGATTTATATTGTTAGGTATCTACAAAAATGTGACGGAGAAAACGTTTTCTTAACCATTTATTGAATTTTGTAAAGGCGTAAGTCCGGCGAGTTTGACGGATTTGAAGGTGAATTATACTCTTATAGAGGCTTATCGCTCGATATATGTGTCAGTGCTGATAGTGCACGCTCGTGAATATTTATCTCTGGGCAACGACGAGTGGTTTATTCTGCTCGGCACACACGTAAATTTGCCTATATATATATACATATTATAACAAACGTCGAACAAATATCAGCGAATCGTACAAAATAACTTTTTAAAAATTAAATTCAAATACTTGTAACATATTTTAAATATCACAAAATGTGGAATTTATAAGAAAAAAATATTTGTGAGTTGGTGTATAAATTAATAACGAGGTTTAAATACATTTTTCAAATTTCATTTGAGCCTGGGAAAGGTTGAAATTAAAAAAATTAAATAATTACAGTTTAGGATAATTAAAGGTCATTTGTGAATGGATATGAAAAAATTATAATACAACATACATGCCAATGTTTGCTATTGGAAAACGTACATTAAATACGTCGCGAAATATTTTTCCAATGACACAAAATCAAGAAAAGAAAAAAAAATCCAATTTGTAAGAAGACAAATTTTTATGTTAAAATGATGAATTGCAAACATTCAATTTACTATTTAAATTTTACTTGAAATAAAAGTTAAAATTTTTTTAAATTAAATAATTTCAGTTTTTGAAAATAGACGATCTCAATTTAATTTTTAATTAGTATCAATAAGAACACAATTTAGATTTAAATATTGTAAAAAATTAAATACATCTATGGATAAAAGAAACGTTAACATTGACGAAAATTAATTTACAAATTATAAATGTTAGAAAAAAAGTAATTTCAACTAAATGAAATAAATTAAACCAAAAAAATCAAAATCTCGTAAACAATTTTAAAAAATTAGCATTTTAAGACAGGAAAAGAATGGAATAATGGAACAAAAATTGCGTAACATTACAGTTAAAGAAAATAAAAAGTTGCAATGCAAAAAGAAGTTCATAAATGCTGTATCTCGTTGTCAAGAGAACTCTTGGCCACCCCACGAAGAGAGATAAAAGCGTCAGTTCATTCTGACTTATTTATCGTTATTTTTTCTCGATTCTCTCATCTTTTATCCTCGATGGGGCTGAGAAGCTCATTAATTATGCGATACTCGATAAATTCAAGAAACTTACGGACTCGATTATACTTTTTAACTTTATCAATTTTTCTTTAATCCCACTCATCTTTCCGGTATAATAAAAATTATTCAAATATTGATATTGTTGACCAGTATGATTATTAAAATTCTTTTTTTAGCTCCAATAACATATTCTTTGAAATATACATTCTTGTGTGAGATAAAAAATTCTTAGAATAATGTAAAATTAATTTTTTTTTCCTGTTTTATCATTCATCAGACGAACCATGTGCACGCGAATCTATCTCGAAGGGTCGTTCGGGGTTACCAGGCCGATACTGATGAATCACTGAATTTCAATATCTTTTCGATTCTTCTCGCTCGAAACCCGTAAACATATTCTACAAATAATTCCAAATTTTGCCTCTTCTTAAAAACGAGATTAAAAACGTAATTAAGAATGTACGAGCGATATTTTAAAAAATATGAATTTTTGTTATTTTTTTAAGCATATGAAAAAATGTGCCAATATTGAAATCATTTTACTGAATGGTTTAAAAATTATCAAACTCTAAAGTTGCTGAGATTTAACATTGCTTCTTATGGAGACTTCGTAAATTTGCACTAAAAACAAATATATAAATAAACGATTCTTATAATTTTTTAATATATTCGTAATAGGTTTTATTTTGTATATGCAGTAATTAAAAAAAATAATTGTTGAATCAATAAAAAATGTTTAAATTATTGTTAAAATATGCTCGAGTTGCTAATTGATAATCGAACGAGGACTCCAAACATTGGCAACTTTTTAGCAAAAACCAGAGTCTGGATTTTGTAACTTTAAGGTCAAGAATTCATTTTTTGCTGAGATCGTCTGTCCCATACATCCTTTATTAATCGAACGAAAAAATGACAAGGAAAAAATAATAATTGAACTCGTGATGACCGATAAATTATAATTTAATAATTTAATAAACGACGTGTATAAAGAACTAAAAAATTGTCAATATAAATTTGTGAGAAAAACTTGGGCAAAACGTAACTTTTGTTTTTCTCAAACGTTTTAGCACCTGTTCTTGCTTCGATCGAATAATTTTCACGAAGTCACAAATTTCCCTCGTGAACAATTAGAGCAATAACATGCACAGAAAAGTGCCCATGTGACGACGAGCAACGAGTCAAATGGGACTTCAGTTTGTACAAGCTGTTTTGTTTTCGAAATTATCCTCATTAACGTAAAGTTTGCAACGAGCGAATAAATAGACAAGATTGCCTATAAAAACAGGAAGTAAACTTTTCACAAGTTTCAGACAATTGTGTACTGAGGACAAACGTGACAGTCGATCGATCAAATTATTTTTTACGTAAAATTCTTTCAGTCGTCAGTAGTATTATGTCGAATACATATTTCAAATTATTTTCAATTAGATAGCATGTGCAATAATTCTTTTATATTATCACTTGTTTATTTACGTATTCATGAATATACTAAATTATAAAATATCATCCAAGTAATAGTTTTTATTATCCTTAATTAATATAAAAACTGTTATTATATTTTATTGAACATTAGTTATTAAAAAATTAAATATAGCAAGATAGCCATTATTTTTAAAATAAACCAGAAGTAAAAATTATCAAAAATTATCAAAATTAGAAAAAATACCTTATTTTAATATATTTTCTTGGATATTGATCGCATATGACAATAACTTGTGGAATAATTTCCGAAAATGACCAAAGTACCAAAATAATTGCCAAAAAGTAATTACAAGATATACCACAATGATGATAAATAATTTAGAATAAATAATTCAATATAAAAAATAAAAATAAATAATAATAAAATAATTATTTATTTATTTTAATCTGTGAAAAAATAAAGTTTTCCTTATTTGAATACATAAATAAAATATTTCTCTTTATTTATTTTCGTAAACGAAGAAAATTTATCTTTATTTATTTTCACAGATAAAAAAAATGGTCTCAATGTAGTTGATGCATCTCTGTTTCGTACAGAGGATGAAAATCATTGGCGTGAGATTTTTTGTCACGAGCTAAATATTTACACCGACGACGCACGTGCAAGACGTAACTTTTTTAATTACCCAATTAAGTATCGCATGTGGAAACTGCGTCAAAATTTTCGCTTCTTGTTTTCGCGATGAGAATTGTTTGCCTCGCCACCTGTTGCCCAGTCTCGTTTCCCGTCGTGTACCATGAGCTCGAGGGTAATATAAAATCCACTTCGAGCGTGTTTTTCAAATCGATCGAGACTCGGAACAAGGAGAATTTTTTTTTGTTTTTTTTTTTCATTCTCTCGCCGGAAGCGATATTGGAAGAATTTTCGAACGAACGGAACACACCGCGAGTGCCGAGATCGAGAGAAAATTTAAACAGATATAGACCTAGCCCAGAACTGAGAAATCCCAGAGTGGTTTTCGCCAATTCGAATCCTTGAGCTTTGCCTCGAACTGACGTAACCGTTGGCCATGCGCCGGAATATACACGCCAAGGTCGGAGAATCGCGACGACCATATTTTTCTCTTTACTCGAATTTTTACTCTAAATATTTCAAATAGTTTTTATCTGTTGCATTGAAAAAGTTTTTTACAAAAATAACTGCGTAAACAGTAATATTTTAGTAAGCTATACTTGTTTCGATTAAATTTTTTTTTTTCGATACTCAAAATGTACTCAAATTTCAATTACTTATTTAATCATTAAAAAGATATTTTTTATATTGTTTATTCTTTAATAATGATTTTCTCAAATAATTTTATGGCTCATTGAATAATTAAAAGTTTTTATATCTTTTTTATGTAATTTTTATTACATTTTGGTTCAGTTTTGGATTAATTAATAATCAAATAAATTTTTTTTCTTCTATTTTGACTCTTTCCACATTTTCCTAGAAAATTGCATGACGCTTTTGTCTGTCGTTGTTTTTTTCACTTTTATGGCAAAGTTTTCTGTATCATTTAACGATTTAAAAAAAATGTAAACTGTTGCTGATTTTTAATTCCAAAACTCATATCGTGCTCTTTAAGTTTACTCTTTAAGTTTAAGGAAAATTCTTATTTCCTTTTTTTCTTGTTTCAAATCAACTTTTTCATATTATCAATTTATTTATATTTTACAATAAAGATTTTTATCAAAAAGAATTTTAGTTCACGAACAACGTATTTTTAATAACCTAACTTTTTATCTATTCATTAAAAATTATAGTTTTCCCGCGCACTATTTTCTTATTATTTATGTTTTTTTTCACGAAAATATTTTCATATTATCCATATGTATTAGTTACTGTTAATTATAATTCTGCGAGTAATTGCATGAATAATAACCAAATGACCTTTTCATAAAATTTTTATTCACCTTTCGCGAGTTAATTTTAAATTTTTGTAAAACTGAGAATTTTTTTTCTTTCTTTCTATTTTGGCTCTTTCTACGTCTCACTAGAGAGCTTCATGACGCTTTTGTCTGTCGTCGCATCTTCGCTTTTATGACGAAGGCTCGGGCGGACGCCCACGGGCATATCTTTGTGTCTCGCGCGGTCCGCCTCGTAGATTATGCGAAAATCCTTGAGTGCTTTCCCGGTACCTCATCGTCACTCCGCTCGCTTTTGTCCGGCTTTTCATCTCAATTCCTGAAATACTCCTCCTATCTCCGCCACGCTTCCATGAAGCGCGGCCAGATTCTCGAGATTTCCCGGATAAATTCGAAAAATAAAAGATAACCGGATTTTCCATTTCCGCGACGATCGCCAATTTTTTTGTTCCCTCCCAGCACGATTCTTTTGAACGTTGTTCCATTCGAGTGAACATTTTTCACTCGACTCACATAAATTCAACGTGAACATAAAACTCTGTCCTGAATGAGATGCAATTTTTGCCATTTCATTTTATTTGACATATTAATTTATAGATAATTAATTAATTAATAAATTAATAATAATTTATTAATTCATAAATTAATAATAATTTATTAATTAATAAATTAATAATAATTTATTAATTCATAAATTAATAAATTAACAATAATTTATTAATTTATTAATAGATAAAGCAAATACTCAACTTTAGGCAAAGTATAATTTTCATAAATTATTTTTTTTTAATACGATTTCAAAAACTTCACTTTTTCATTTGACTTTTATTTTATTTTCTACAATTCCTTATAAGGACGAGCAGAAAATCATTTGAAATTGTGCTGAATTACTAAACTGAAAACAATTGTTTATTATAGCAGTATTGTTTAAAAATATATTAGATACCTCAGGATAATAATAATGTAATGTAATGAATAAAGAATAATGAATAGAATATTTATTAAATATAATAACATAAAAATGTAGTATACTTTAAAAACAATGAATTTTTTTAATTTTTTATAATTATATTTAATACAGTAAAAGAAATGTAAAAATTGTGTTAAAAACAATGAGAACTAGTTATTTAAGGATGTATAAGCAATATTTTAAAAAATGTGATAATTTAATTAGTTTTTGATATTTTGTTCTTAAGCCTATGATAAAATGTTATTGTGCCAAATTTGAAATCGTTTTACTGAAAGGTTTAAGAGTTATCAAACTCAAAAGCTGCTGAGATTTAACATAGCTTCATATGGAAAATTCGTCAAATTTGCACTAAATACAAATTTCAAAATACATATACTTTTGTGAATATTTTTTTAAATGATCGTATAGCAGTGTACATTTTATATATAGACAGTAATTTCGAAAAGTTTTACTAAAAAAATTTTCAATGATTAAATAATTGTTAAAATATGCTCAAGTTGCTAATTAATAGTCAAAATAAGACTAAAAAAATTGGCAATTTTCTAGCAAAAACCAGAGTCTTGATTTAACGAATTTAACGTTAAGAATTTACTTTTTGCTGGAATTGTCTGTCCCATGCATCCTTAAAGAGGAAAACGTATATGAAAAAGAAAAGAATGAAACTGAACGCAAGTACCGAGTCGAAAAAATGACACCTGTCACAAAGTTCGAATAATCATCGAAGAGTCATTAGGAATTTTTTCGAACGAGAAACCGCTGATTTCAGAGAGAGTGTCCGGTCTGACGCCTTATTCGGTTCAGGGCTGACACGTGTCATCCTCGAATCGTGACTAAAAAAGTCACGACGTTGCACAACGCACGTGGTACTCAGCAGGCTGATGAAGATTTTGCATGGGCGATAAAGTGAGAAATAATGCGAAACCTCAAACGAGAAACAGAGAGAAGATAATCAGAGAAAAATGAAGCCGAGATGAAAATGAGAACGTAAGAAACAGAGATAGAAAAAAGTGCAAAGAAAATAAGAGAGACGAAGAATGAACGAAGAAGAAAAATATTGAGTGATAGTGAGAGAGAAAAATAAAAAGAAAAAGAGAATTGTGTCATTTATTAGTTGCAATTAACCTACAAGCAAAATCGTAAAAAAGTAAAAAAAAATTAACATTTCTACATATTGTAATTATACAGAATAATTAATTATTAACTGGTTTAAGCTAGTTCGATGAGTTTTTTTAACTCAAGTAAGTGATTTTTAATTTAATATACACTTAAATGTTTTTATATTAGTATAAAAAGTGCATATTACTAAATATCAAATTTACAATCAATTCTGAAGTGTCAAAATCGTGGGAAATTATTAATTTAAAAAAGAAAAGCTAATTTTTTATTGTATCCAAAATTAAATCATTTATCATGTAATAAGTTCACTATTTTGCTCACAAAATCTTGTATGTCGCGAGAATGTTCAAAACAGCAAAAAAAATCACTAGAGAAAAGGAAGGGGGAGGCAGATATGTAGAGGTAATAAAATATTGAAAAAGATGAAAGATTTGTAGAAAATAGGGACGAAACGAGATGGAAATGTGGCGTGTGCGATGCGCACGATTTACAAAGAGCGTTTGGCTCGTCACGTAAGTTCGATTCGCGCCGACGGACCGAGAGACGAAGGACGACGGATGCGACTCGCCTGTCAAGGTTTTTCTATGTTCTATAAAAGTACGCACGTCCGACACGAGCTCCGTCTGTGTACCTTTTTCTTATCTCAAAAACGTCAAACTATGAATATCCGTGACGTTGATTTTCTCTCTCTCTTTTTTTTTTGCATAAACCATTACGTCGCGAGTCCATCCATGACGTGTGTCGGGACGAACGGTGACGGCTCGCATTTCGAAATCGACGCGACGAATATCAAAGGCCGCCATCTATTTTTGAATTTTCATCTATACCATTATTCATTCATTTATTTTTTATTGCTCATGCGGAAAAAGCGACATCTTTACCCACGATTGAAAAGTAGCCATTTGCCCATTTTATAATTGCAATGTCGGTTTTTTATATTTGGGTTCGACAAGTTTACTTTGCGCACGCAAATTATTCTTTGCGCGCACAAATTTCGATAAAAAGAACTGGATGCTGAAATAACAATTAAATGAATAACGTTTGTTGAAATTAAACAAAAAAAACCACAATTGGCAGATACAAACTGATTTGAGGTCGACGTGACAGATAATTTAATTTATAAAATAATTTTAAAATATAATAATAATAAAAATTTACAAAAGTTTTAAAATTAATTTGGAATTTAGATTCATACCGGAAGCTGATGAATGCTCTAACGACGGATACATACTTTATATATTTCTTAACTTTTCAGATATTATTTTTATTTAAGAAATAAAAATAATAAAAATAATAATAATAATAATAATAATAATATTTTTATTTAAGAAATAAAAATAGAAACTGGACTCGGGGCTCCACCAAGGACTTCGCTACTGGACCCTAATTTTATACATAAACTATCCCCGAATTTGTAATAAAATATACTATTTTAAGGGTATTAAGTCCGTACAGCAAAAAATTAAAAGTTTGACAGGATTTTTCTCCCATACGAAGTCGTTTGAGAGTAAAAATGTTTATTAAGAAAAGTTGCTGCGAAATGACTGAAGAAAAATATATTGGAAATTCAGGAAATTTAATGACAGGATGACTGTCAAGATGATTACACAAAAAAATGATGTAATTTTGTTTGGAAAATTAGATGAAGCTTATTGCCACACAAAAATCACAGTAAAATTTTTAATGTGCTCTCCGCAATCTGTAAAGAGAATTAATAAGAGAATTAATTAATTAATTAATTAATAAGAGAATTAATAAGAGTCGAGCGAAATTCGATGAGTTCGAGGCTGACTCGTGCACACTCGCAACCTGAATGACTTCACTATTGTTTTTCATGCGTTCTTTTTCTCTCTCTTGATTCCTTCACTTCCTTTTTCCCGCACGATATATGGCTTTAATCTCAGATAACTTTTTCACGTTTATCAAGAGCTCAACATTATTTCTCGAAAGTTAATTTAAAATATTTAAAAAATCGTGAAACCATGGCTATACAATCAACCTTTTTGAAGCTTCTTGCTAATTTTCATTGATCGTATTCAATTTTTTTAACTTCAATTTTTGTAACATTCGCTCGTAACAGTGTCTGAATTAAATTAATAAAATGATGAAAAAATTGAAAGGGAATATGTATCTAAATATTTCGATTAATTACAATTTAAAGATTAATTACAGTTTCAAAAGCTTCTTGCTTATTTTGATCGATCTTAGTGAATTTTTAACTCCATTTTTGTAACACTTGCTCGTAACAATTTCTGGTTTAAATTAATAAATCGATGGAAAAATTTTTAAGAGAATTTTTTTAAAATATATTTCGATTAATTACAATACAAAGATTAATTATAGGTTCTAATGTTAAATGAAATAAAAAATGTATGACTGATGATTCATGTTTCATTAATGGATTTGCTGGTCTATGAGCTGAAAAAAAAATTCGTTGCGAAGATAATTTTTTGTTCGTGCTTCTGGCACAGAATTATCGAATCGTGACCGAACTTTGCTTTGAGTGGCAATAAATTTCAGTGACATCACCCTTTCGAAAGGGTCGTTAACTCGGTGGGTCATTGACTTTGAATAGAGATTCGACCAATCAAGACTGTTGAGGTGTCCGCAATTTTTTTGTCAACTATTCATAAATATTTTTTTGTTTTTTCTTCCATAAAAGTTTTTTTTTAATATTTCTATTTATTTTTTACTACATTCTAGATATTACGATTTCGAAAAATTCTTATTTGAACCCTCTTTTGAAACGAAAAAAAAAGTTATGAACGCTCCAGAATTTTTAATTAATTTTCTCAAATTTGTTTATTCAGTTTATGTTTGAATGAATATTTTAAAAATTATTACGTAGAGAAGGTATACTTTATTTTTATAAAAATACTATTATCGTGCCGTACTTATAAAAATAATTTTCTTACAATCAAAATTATAATAATAACGATTATAATAATTGAATTATAATCAAAATATGCTTCCATTATATTAATCTGATGGCTACAATAATTAAAAATTAATGTATCATTTATAAACTTTTATAACTATTAATTTAATTATTGAAAGATAATTATGAACTTCAATAATTATTAATTACAAATAATTATTAAAGTTTATTAATGACATACTAATGGCTTTTAATAATCACTAAAGTCATCATATCAATATTACAACGTTTTACATGAAATTTTAATAAAAATTTCAAATTTTACGTATAAAGTATAACAACTGTACGAATTATTGTACAGAATAAACTTTGCAGTAAGAACTACCGAAAATTTGTTCTCGGTGTATTTTTATAATTTGAATAAATTTGGGCTAGTTCGCGAATGACGATGATAAATTCTCGGAAGGATTTCCCTCGGCATCCGGAGCGTATTGGCGAGGATCGCGATTCATGGGTCAACGAACTCGTTCTAAAAAGCGCGATACTCGGCTCCGTAAATAGAACGTCGATTGTCACGTTGCGAATTATTCCTCGCGATAATTATAATACGTCGGATTGGAAGCGGGAATAATGGGCAAGGTCAGCAGCCGATTAAACCCGAGAAAAAGGAGAGTGAGCGAGAGAGACGGAGGGAATATCGATAATCGAACACTGGCGACAAATCGATGGACGTCCCACATCTCACGGTCTTGAACCGAACTGCGCAAGCCGCGTAATAAAAGTGTAATCGCTGATAAAATTCGAGTCTGCTTATCGGCTCGCCCGTATTTGCGTTTTAAGTGACTTCGAAAAATTGGATGAACTACTTCGAGTCCCATAACGATGAAATAATCGAAATTTTATCGATCACGAGTATATACGCTCTCTCGTTCAATTATTTTCTTTTCATTTGAAATAAATTTCTTATTTATTGTAAGCTATTCAAATTTAAGAATTCAATTAAGGATTCAAATTTAAGAATATATAGGATAAACTATTCCAGCAAAAAGTACTAAATCTTGATGTTAAGGTCTATAGGAGTTGACATCAGTCTATTCAAAAGTTTGGCTGTAAGTGTTAACTAAATGTTGAATCATTGCTTGAATTTTTTTGAGGCTGCATTTTTTTTAAATTTATACTGATCTTCTTTGATGTCATATTAAAATGCGTGCAGAATTTGAAGAAACTTCACCATGTGGATATCGAGATATTTATTTTTAAAAATTGTCATTTTTAACATGGGCTCTTATGAGAGATTGAAAAATGTGACGACTTTCGACAATTAATATCTCGATTACTAGATGGTGAAGCTTCATAAAATTTACCATACATTTTGACATGACCTCAAAGATTATTTGTACAAATTTTTAAGAAATTCTGTCTCAAACGATTTTACGCGACTCCTACCATAAGGCAGTTTTATCAAAAAATCGTTTTCTTAGGATTTTGCTGAAAATTTGCAGAAACCTTTTTTGATACAATGTGCAATTGTATATTAAATTTTAAGAGGTTTCACTATTTAGAACTCGAGATATTTATTGTCAAAAATCACTATTTTTAGCAGTAGCCCATAAGAATACGTGTTAAATGTTGCGATCTTCAACTCCAAATATCTTAACTTCTGGGTAGTGAAACTTTTTGAAATTTTGCACAGCTCTTTATTGTACTTTAAAGAAGCTTCCTCAAGTTAAAAAAAAATATTATGATTTCTTAATTTTTCATACGTTCGTAACAAGTATAGGTAACCTTGGACGACCTTCAATTTTGAGTATGTTACTCTTGATACAATTTACAACAACTTTTCTTAATAAATTTAAGCTCAAAAAATCACTTGACATCGAAATAAATTGAGATAAAAACTTTTGATTTGACTGTACCAATAAAACTACCTTAAATTAATTAATTAATTGAAATTAATTAAATCAATTTAAATATGAACAAACTGAATAAAATTTAATAAAATTCGAATAAATATTAAATTTATTAATTAAACTTTTAGTTTACGAGGAATTTCAAATAAAAGTTAAAATATTAAATAAAAAATAAGACATACGAAAAACTAAAGATGCAACAAAAGATTTTAACTTTATAATAAAAATATATATTTTTATACGATCAATTATTTAATTTTCAATATTATATTAACCTATTCTTTCTTATCAAAAGCTGTAAATTTCTTAATATAAACTAATTTATACACCAGCTAAAAAAGTTTGCTTATTAAAAATTCCGTAAAACGAAAATTTATAATTACAATGAAATATTTATTTTCGCCGATGTTTGTGGCAAAAAAATGTTTCTCTGACGCAGTTTCGAAGGATCCAAATTGTGCGTTTGTACTTGAGGAAGCACATTTATCTCAAAGTGAGTCGATGAATGAACAGATTGTTTTAAATCGGTCACTGAAGTGCACTATTTTAATAAAAACTGACGTGCTTCGTACACTCGAGCTAGCATTTATTGACGTATCTCGTCGTACGATCTAATATTTTAAATTGTATACGTTCGGGTTATTCTTTTATTGGCACCGTCGTGTTTCAATATTTTTAAATCGGTGAGGACTAAACGACTCTTGCGTACAATTATGCCACATTAACTGCCCATTTTATTGAGTGTCAATTCTTAACTTTGTGAAAAAAAATCTTTGTGCTTTCGGCAAAATGGAGAAAAATAAAAAAACAACAACTGTATGAAATAACGTAAGCACAATGCAAAATTTATCGACATATATTACATCATACTACGTAACGTTGTAAAATATATCCAATATGACATTATAAATTATAAATTTCATTATATTATTTCATTATTTATAATTTCATTATAAATGTCATAATTTTACGACTGAGATTTGTCCGACTGTTTGAAAAATTCGCTTATCGTTAGCAGAATTTAAAAAAAAAATAAAAAGGAACCCCATGAGATTAACCCCATTAGAATATATATATTTTTTTTTATCACGTAAAGTCGTATGCACCGACTTGACATGGCTCCTGGTAATCGGAGATGAGTATAAACTTTTGAAAACAAATTCAAGGTAACTCGATCCAATTAGTCTCGAATGTCAAGAAAATTTGCGGAGATAGCGAGAGTAATATTATCGACTAAAAATGTAGGAACGCGCGCGAAGATGAATGCGGGCACGAGGATGGCCTTGCACCGAGAGAACTCGGGCTGCATAATGAATATATAGATTTCAGCACGCGTGTATACGACTCTCTTGTTCGGTTGCTTCATCCCGTTTTTATTAGAAACAAAGAGGGGCACCAGCTTGATGCAATAAGAGCACTCGATATTGCAACTACGTTTTTATTTCTCGTTACCATCCAGACTGCATTCGAGTGCACTCGAATTGCACTCTCCGACAACTTGAAAGCGTTACTTATCTCAGAATGTGATACAGAAAGCATCAACTCCTCTAAAATATGTTTAACTAAATATTATTTATTATTCAGTACTAAATATAGGTGTGTAAAAATTAATTTTATGCCAAAAAAGTACATTTATCCATTTTGATAAACCATTCAACATTTTTATTTATAATTTTAATTAATTAGAGTGAGTATTTAAAATATTTTCAATTGTGTTAAAAACGTAAGTCTGTTCGCTATTAAAAAAGAAACAATTTTTGCAATTCTAGGAAAAAAAGAGTTTTGAAATTAAAAATATTTTTGCAGTTTGTCTCGCATGAAAAAAGAGGACAAAAATGAAAAAATTTTCTAAGCGTGTAATTGAATTGTCTTGTAATAGTAAACTATAAAAAAATTGTCACGACTTGATAAGCGAGGGCAGAGTCTGCGTGCACGTGCCAGATAGAAACGCGATCCGATCCGAGATAACTCCCAGGAAGAAGTTTCGGTTTTCAGAGGTCAGAAAAATTGACCCACCAGCCATTAAAAACATTTTTCACGTAACTCGAAAAATTGTCTCAACAATAGGAACCGAGTGTCACAGGATGACAAAAAAAAATAATAGAGAAGGAGGAATAGTTACGTAAACAAAAAAGATGAATATAACGAACGTGAACGTTGATAACAGTCTGCCTGTGTATATAATTCAGAAAATATCGTCGACACTATAAAATTATGGATCATGATAACAATAAAAAAATGTGTATTTGAAATTTTCAATACGAAAAAATAGAAAATTAGTTTCCAATCCGACAATAATTTTTTTTTCAATAAGAAAACGTACAATTATTATTTAAATAACAACGAAAACTATACTTCAGTACAAAATACTAAAAAAATTTTTAGATCAAAACAGGACAAATTTTTACTATTCTATTTAACCGAAAAAAAGTAAAGCACCTGGTATCAGAAAAAAATGATTGTATTAACTTCAATTTGAAGTAATTCATAATTGAAATTACCATAAAAATATGTTTACAAGTGCTTAATCTCATGTAATAATTATTACAGTATTAAATAAATAAATAAAACCACTAGAAAATTTTTAAAAGTAATCAAAACCTCGTTATAATTTTCATGCATATTTTGGATCTGCCAATGAAATATGATGAACAAACTCACCGATATGGGCGAAAGATTCCGACGAATCTGAAACAACAAAATAAAACATAAATCGATTAATGGCACACGTGGATGAGGCAGATTCGTGATTTTTTTGTTAAAGGAATGAAAAAAAGACGATAATGGTAAACAAGCTCGAAACGTGACAATTTTCACAGTATTGCGAAATTCATGATCGTAAATGATTATCGTGATCGACAAGTAGAACACGACAACGCGAAAGCAAAGTAAAAAGTCCGATACGTATCAATGTCATTGCTTTCGAATTGTATAACGAGTTCTTTTATATCACATTTTCTACAATTCGTATATTATTTTTCCTCAATTGCACTCAATTTAATAACAATTTATCACAATTAGAACAAATTGACATCGACCCATCTTCAAAATTCTTTCCAATAATTTTTTCCAATTCACAATTTTTTTCACTCGAGTGTTATATCTGGATCAAAAATCAACTTTTTTTCAACATACATAAAATTTAATTGAATAGTGTTAATAATTTTAATACATAATAATAATAATAATAACAATTTTTAATTCACTGGACCAAAAATCCAATTTTTTCAACATATATAAAATTTAATTGAACAGTGTTCATAATTTGTATGAAAGTATGCAAATTTGGAAAAATAATTGAGTGGAGAATTGCAGATGTTTCGAAAGACTCGTTCCAATTGCTCACTCGCGATATTGGATTGATAAAAATAGAGCTTAATTGACATAACATGTACATCGCGAACGTCGTAAACGGCAGCAACTAAGTTATGCATGGTGCCATAACAATGTGCATCGCGTTCACCTAGGACAAGTTCAAGTTCAAGATAAATCGCCTCGATGGATCGATCGCATTATTTTCTATGTTTTTCGTTCGCTAATCAGGTCGTAACGTTGCACGAGTGACGTAAGTTTGAAGCTTGTTATTATCGATCCCAAACAATAGTCGTCGAAAACAATCGATTTTATACCTCTACATAAATATTAGATTTTCTAAATTTATAAGAAGAATTTTTTAAAAAAATTACAATTAACAAACTATTTATATAAAAGTATTATTAAAAATATAAATTTATCAATATAAATAAATATGAATACAACTATATTTTTAAGCAATTCAGAAAACAAAAACTTAATATAAATAAATGTTAATTTTTGTAATGAGAAAATAAGTCAGTTATTTTTTGGTATAATCTAAGAACTGAAATTATTAAAATTATGAAAAAAATAATAAAAATGTACAACAGTCAACCAATAAATCAAATAATGAAAAAAAAGAATTTTAATATAATTTGTGTATAAAGAATGTTGTAAATTAATAAATAATTTTGTATAAATAAGAAATGAAAAAAAAATGTAATTTAAAATAAATGTAAAAAAAAAAGTAATGCAAATGATCGCGTGAAACGAGCGACGGATTGATGTTTTTTGAGAGGAGGGACGTTAGCGAAAGCCAGGAGAAATTTGGAGAGGTCGAGGAGCTAAAGAATCGAAAGAGGAAAATAAGAACGAGGCGAGCAAGTGCGTCATAGGTGCATCGAATAATTCCTCGGTGAGCTTTCTTAGCTTCGAGTTCACGCCTCCCCTTGGCTCAACCAGCAACTATTTTCGAGGCCTGGCCTGGATACGCGTTACGAGCACGAGAAACGCGAGAAGATCGCCAGACGAGAGAGTGTCGACGGGAAGGGCCGAAGAAATCGGTTAGCTAACGCTAAACCCAGCTCTTACATTATTTCGGTCGACAAAGTTACTATTTTAAATCGAATCGAGTCACAAAAATATCCATGCCCTCTTGAAAAAAAAAATAAACCCATATTTCATCATATCTTTTCTTTTATTTATTTATTTTTTCAGAAAGCTCTTAACACGCTTAATTCTCCTTTTTTCTCCAATTTTTTCCTCAAACGTTATTTTGTTGAACATATACTTAATAATTTTTTTTCTCAAACCCAAAGTATATAAACATGTTCAATATAAAAATAAAACGTGCTCTAGAATAATTTTATATGTGAAATATATTGAAAATGTTTACCAATAAATATCGACAGTTTTCCAAAAATTGACCAGAGAAATGAAACCGAAATACGTTGGAAAAAAATTAGTATTGATATTCAATTATTGTATATGAATTGCTTTATAATGTTTGTAACGAGCTTTCTCGCCGAAGCGTGAAAGAATTTACTGGAGGACATCGATAGTTTATAACGGTAAGGAGAAAACGTTATATGCATATCTCGCATGAAGAGTGCAAGAATTATTCAAGGACTGCCGCATGCTCCATAGGCCAAAGAGCATTAATCAATTGACTCTGATGCCATTTTTTTTTCTTTTTTTTATACCAGAAACAAAATATTGTCAGAATTATTTTCTGACTTCCACTGAAATTACTATTTTTTTTTTCATATCAACTTGTTTACTTTTTTTTTACTTAACCTAGTTTTACTTTTATTTCTTGTTTTTTATATTCATTCAATAAATTTTTATAATTCCCTTCAGTAAAATATTTTCTTTTTTTATTTTATTTTAATTATACTTTCATAATTTCTTTGTTTTGAAAAAAAATACATAAATTCTTGATATTTCAATGAAGTATGGAATATACATGAAATTATGATGTATTTTCAAGATGGGTCGTAGCGCAGTGAGAAAAGTGCTCGGTTGACACCGCGGAGACCTGGGTTCAAGACCCGGCGGATGTGTCTGACCTGTCCCTCATGGCTGGACATTACCTACTGTTTTCATACCTACTGAGTCCACTCTACCGGCTCCAACATTCTCTGCTGACCGAAGACTGTCGTGCCCCTCGGAAGTGACATTGAGGGACTGTAGTAATAAAAAAGTTCAACAAAAAGAAAAAAAAATCTAAAAAGGAAAAAAAAATAAAAAAAAACAAAAAAAAGGGAGCTTAGTCTCCAACCACGGAGTGGCAACATGCGACGAGCGATTCCCCGCCAACGTTCGAAAAGAAAAAAGCCACGAAGAAAATGGACGTTGAAGAAGCACTCGAAGGATAGATGCTCTTACATTACACAAAAAATGTGCGTTGACTAAGCGCAACTTTCACAGTGAATTATCAATGGAATGCTTGAACGGGGAAGCGCCTCATAGCCTATGTTCGCTGCAAACGTGCGAAGCAACAAAATGCGATACGAAAAAACGACGATAAATGTAGTAGCCAAATATGCACACAACGTAACTAATGTATGCAATTACACTGCTCAAAGCAGGGATGCTCAAGAAAGTCCAGTTGTTCCTTAATAGTAGGGAAGCGCAAGGAATATATGTAATAAACATAGCCGCGCGATCCTGAAAACCCCCTCAACACCACTACCGAGAATCGACAGAATTCGAAGGCAAAAAATGTAACGGAGACCGGAAGTCACGAGGAGAAGGGAAGGACACGTCCGAAGTCCCTCCAGCGACCCATCATTTTTTTTTCAATTATTATCAATACTTTTTTTACAAAAAAAGTAAATTTTTTATAAATAACAGAAAAGAAAATTATTCGATAATGATTACGTGTTCCGGAGAATCCACAGCATTCGCGTTCGAAGGCGAAATAAAAATTCCTTAAACCTTACCGGTTTTCATCGCTTCAAAATAAAACCGCGAGACACGACCACGGCAAATTGTCCTCTAGACTCGTTTACTTATTAACCACACCGGAAGCTTCATAGTTTTTTTTTTCATTACAGCGGTTTCTTTTTGAACTTTATTAAAAATCGACCATCAATCCATCATTCCTTTTCTTTTTTTAATGCTATTAACATCTGCCAATTTTTTATGTATGAATGGGACAATATGGTTAGTATGCGAAAAATTTTTTTTCGATAATTTCTTTAAAATCGAACAAGCGTATTGATAAAACTAAAATAATTAAATTAATCATTTTATGAATTACATGTAACAGAAAAGTCTTCTGCAAAATGACAACTGATAAATAATTGCTCTTATTTTTTTAAATGTATTTTTCAAGCAATGTTCACACAATTGCAATAATTATTAACTATTGAACTTTTTGATGATTGTACTGCGTAAAAGCAGAACTCATATATGCAGGACGATAACGACGAAGCTGACGATAAATGTAATCTTAACAAAGGAAGGACTGCGCGTGTAGAAACGGTGACTCGTGTCACACCGTTCAATTACAACGAATGAAAAGTATAAACCGCTGATGCCGTTTTACTCGTTGCTGGGATAGCGATTGCTTTGCCCCTCCAAGTACCTCGATCACGCTGTTACGTCAACGAAAAACGTGATTTTCTCTCTCTCTCTCTCTCTCTCTCTCTCTCTCTCTCTCTCTCTTTCTCTTAATATATTTATATTCTTACTTCTGTGACAGCTGGAATTCTGGTACAACAATTCTTCCAACTATGAGCACATTTGCCCCCCCCCACAGAATTGTTCTCGTGAACTCTGTTATCTTTGACAAATTTTCGGATACTCTTTGCTTGTTCAATGTTTGCACTACAATTTTGCTCTCGAAGGAAATTTTTCTTTCTCGTTAAATATTAATACCAATTCTAGAAAATTCACATCTCAAATAGTTTAGGAAATTAATTTTTTTTCATAGTCGATATTTTTTTTAATATCTGTTTTTTTATGTTAGTACAGTATTTAATATTTTCTTAATTTAATTAATTAAATAAAGAGTAAAGAAAAATGTGTAATACAATAAAAACAAGACAAAAATTTGTTACGATATGAAACAATTGCTTTCATTTGCGATTAGTAAGACTTTCAAAAAAATTGAAACAATTTTTTTTTCATATTAATAAATCAATTAATCGAGCAGGATAAAGCCATGTATTTTTTTTTATAACTCATAAAATTTGACACAGCATCAATCCACTGTCTTAACGTCGTTGACTCAATAAGGAGTAACAATATTTGCTACTCCATCAATTCTTTAAGGAAACATTACTTTAAGGAAACAATTTGAAATAAATTTTTTCCTCGTAAATGTTTTCGTAACTTTCAGCAATTTCGTATTATTTTTTAGTCTCCAATATTGATCAAGATAAGAACAACGGGAAAATATGAAAAATGGAGAAATGACGTGTGTAAAAAACACATGCCAAGCTATTGTCAACTCGAATTGATACCTATCACGAGATATATTTTTTGATATTACAGTAGTACACCTATTAAATATTCATAAAGTTTCCTTGCCAAAAATATATAAAGGTTTACCACAATAATTTTAAAGTAGTTAGGAAACGATATTGATGATTGGTATTTTTGCATTATCAACGTAAAAATTATATTGATGTATACGATTTTTTAAATTAGTTATTTGCGAATACTAATTATACGAATAATGTCGAAAAAAGCTTTTTATTCAAAACGAACAAAGTACGAAAAAGGAAAAATTACAATGCGCAGCAGTTAAATTCGAATGGCCCATACAAATAATTAATTGGACATTGGTTCATAAAACGAAAGTCCATCGAGCGTCGTCCTTGGACTGTCTGTGTGCAATACAGCGTCGTTTCGTTCAATAAAAGAATTACGTACGGTGCAGTTAAAGACTCTACATTGACTCAAACTTGCTATTGTGTTTCATTACTTTCGGTAGAAAATTTGCCTCCTCTTTTAATAATTTGTTTAATTGTATAAGTAATTTATTTACATTTTAAAACATTAATAATATTAACAACGAGATGAAATTTTTATATTGTTATTTTTCATCTATTTTTCAATAAATAGAATAAATAAATCATGAGTAAATTATTGAAAAATGTTTTATTCGTTTTGCCTTATTATTTTTAATTTCAAATAAAAACTTTGAAAAAATAATTTTTTACGATCATTTGCTTGTGCATAATTCGTATGGACTCGTTTACTTTTGCTCATTTTATTTGGCATTGTTCAATATTTGTTCTCGACACTTCCTCCTGCCAACATTTTTTCCTTCCTTACTATTTCTTTCATTTTCCGCGTTCGATAAATCGAATGAAAACGTTAAAGTATAGCAACGACTTCCTTGACCGTGCACCAACATTATTTTTGCATCACTCGTTCATCGCTTAATCGACATCGTAAAATTAATCATTTTACAAATTCATTCCACAAACTTAATAAATTACAATTTAATAATCTTCAGAAAAAAATATCACCTTTATAAAAATGTTACTTTGAACAGCATGCAAAATTCGTTTTTCCCTATTTTAACAATAGTTACAATATTCAAGAATCTTCAATAATACTACAAAATACAATACAAAACAATATTACAACAATATTACAAAATAACAATAAATAAAATTTGTTCTACAACTATCATTGATAAAAGAATGTAAATAAGACATCGTTAAAAAGTTTTCTTCGAAAATTCAGATAAAATTGTTTGATTCGCCATCGATAAATTTCAAAAAAGTCTCGTGAATCCCAAAGTGTCAAAATAAGATAGCAAAGAAATCAACGGTTTTTCCAATCTCATATCAAATTTCTCGTAATCCGCACCGATGACTCAATGAGAAATCCTTCGTCTCTCTTTAGTCCCCCTGTCATCTCAAGTTTCTTAATCGGTTTTCTTTTCGAGTTCTCGTACTTCGTTTTTTCTTCCACGGATAATAGCGATCAACCACATTAATAATTTCTATTAATAAAGCTCAGTTCCTCCATTAATATTCGCCTCCTCGTATTTCACAACCAGACAAGATTTTGAATTTTAATACAAGTAAAATCGACAAAAGAAGAAAATTTGCAAGAATCGCCGTCTTTCACTTTCAATTTTTTTATTTTTTAAATTCTTTCTCGCAAAACAATTTCATTCTATAATGAATAGTGAAAGTTAAATTTGTTTCTCCCATTCATTCGAAGTTGGGTCAAGTATTTTTTTTCGTTGTTCAGTGCGAAGAAACTCGATGCAAAAATATTAATAATGAACATTTTTTGGTATATTGAATACATATAATTTTTTTTAGTTTTAAAACTACATTTTGAAAATATTTTTTACTGAATATAAAAATGTATAAAAATACAAGTAAAAATATTAAATTGCGTGTGTAATTAAGAAATAATAATTAGTAAAAAAATAATAGAATACACGTTTTTTCTCAAAAATAACAGAATTGTAAAGCGATCACGCGACTCCGCATGTGCCTTCGTGTCTCGCTATGTCCAATTCATTCGTCGAATCTCTAATATCTCGATTGAAATGCCCCGAAACGAGGTCTGTGTGCATTTCGATCGATTGACGATTATTATCACTCGGGGACGCGAATTAGTCTGACAGAAAAAAGAAATCGGTCGATTTTATCAGAGTATCAAAAAAAGAAAATTCTTGTAAATCGTTCATCAACTTTCTTACTAAAAAGTATATACGATCTAAAAAATCTATTTAAAAAAACCTCTTTTTATTCTCGAAAATATTTAAATATTTTCTCGTTGACTGAATAATTTGTATGACAATCTTTGTAAATTTTTGTTTTATAAAAAATAAACAATTTTTTTATAAAAAACCAAACAAAATTTTTTTAAATAGTATATAGTATTCCTGTTGTAAATAAATATAAATTCACCAAAAACCATAATAAAGATAATAATGATACAAATAGTATACAATAAAAATATGTAAAAAATATTAAAACATGGGGTAGATATTAGGGGACCAAATTGTTTATAAAGTATGGGTCATGGCCAAAATCTTACACCAAATTTCTCGTAATAAAAACGGAAGTAACGACTGCTGTGGAATTTTAAGAACGCTCTGGCACGTCTGAATAATTCATGACCGCGTACAAAAATTCTTTGCCGAATTCTTGCAGGCCCTCGGAGTTCGCAACTGGCGGGTTGGAAAAACAATTTATCGAAGACAGCAAAAATTTCGGGGTGATGCAATAAATTAAATTTACTAAATTAAATTTACTTCAAATTAATTATGTTAATTAAACTTTAATTTTATAAGTAATGAAAATAAAAAATTTCAATAGAATAAAAAATATATCACGAAAAACTAAAGATGCGAACAAAAATTAGAACTCTAACGCTTATGGGGTAGATAAACAATCCTGTAGGATTTTTGCTGTAGCAAAAAGTAAATTCTCAATGTTAAATTCGTAAAATCCAGACTCTGGATGTTGCTAAAAAGTTGCTAATTTTTTGTGTCTCAGTTTGACTATCAATTATTAATTTGAGCATGTCTTAACAATGATATAAACATTTTTATTGTTTAAACAATTAAATAAAAAATTCTAGTAAAATTTTTTTAAAATTCTATCTATATTTGAAAATAACACTACTATGAATATATAAAAAGAAATTCACAAGCATCTCATATTTTAAAATTTATATTCAGTGCAAATTTACAAATTCTCTATAGAGAAATACGAAGCAATGACATCTCAACAACGTTAGAGTTTGATAACTCTTGAACCACTCAGTACAACGATTTCAAATTTGGTACAATAATTTTGCATATGCTTTAAGAACAAAGTATCAAAAATTTATCAAATTCCCATATTTTTAAAAATATCGCTCATACATCCATAAATGAATTTAATTTAATGAATTTATTTATCTATTTGTTAGCAAAACTACAATTTTATTCCAAAATTTCAATTTAAAAAAAAGAATCGGTTTCTAAATCGAACCACTCTAAGCTGCAAAAAAAAAGCAGGACGACATTCCCTTCGGTTCAGTCTTGATATTTCGAAGATCTCTCGAACCGAGAGGGTACGGCGAACAAGCGTGGATGTTGGGGACACGAGCAACCATAACCGTTGGCCTCGGACCGCCTAGCAACAAGTCGCGTGGCTCGTTCAACCGCCACACGCTACTTTGCTGGGCAACGTCCTCCTTTCTCACGAAAAAAAAAGAAAATAATACGTAAGAAAGAAGCGCGACAAAAAAACGAGACGAAAAAAAAAATCTGAAAAAAAAACAAAAAAAAATATATACGCATACTTTTTCTTCGGGGCGCGGACGGGATTTTCTCGCGATCGAGCGACGCTTTCGACTCTTCCAGTAATCTAAGCAACTCCTCGATCATTCAATCTCATTTTTTTTTCTAAGCTCCCGGAGAGCGTTATTCGCGCTTCGTGTATCGCATTACGCAAGAAAAAGCACGTGGCGGGACTCACCGTTGCATAGAGACACTTTTGTGGTCGCGCTTCCGGAGAAATTGCCAGCAATATACGTATACTCGAATAATTTTTTTTTTTTCTATTATTTTTGTGAATCAAGTTTTGAATAATTATTGCGTATTCTTGTTTGATCATTTTTTTACCAAATATACTCTATTTCAAATATACGATTGGGATATATTTTTTTATAATTTGAACAGATCTTGTGTAATGTTTTTATGAGCAAATTTGTTTTTCAACACCCCCCCCCCCCTCTGCAGGATTATTATCGCGAACTTCGTTATCGATGACAAATTTTCAGTACTTTCAGTGCTTGTTCAATATTTACAGTATTTTGATCTTTGAGGAAATTTTTTTTCTATTTAATATTGGTGCGAATTCTACAAAATTTACATCTCAAATAATTTAGGAAATCAATCTTTTTTTGTAGTAAATATTTTTTTATTTCTCATAAATTTTCAATATCTGTTTTTTATGTATGAGCAATTCCATAACAATTCAACGACGATTTTAGGACGACCATTTCGATTTTTTTTATTTTTTAATATGTTATTGTAGATGCAAAATAAAAGTATTAATGCCAATTTTTAGCCCTCTGTCTTGACGCGTATAGAAATTTCGTAAATTTCTTAAAATTTTTTTGTTTTTTAATGTACTTTTTGGAAACAAAATTGAAAACTGATAAATACATTTTTAAGTATCTTTTTAGCCGGTTTAATCTCAAAAATTGAATTTTCTTTCAATGGGATCCCTTCGATTTTTTTCAATTCACAACATTCTACGTAAAAAAAATTTTTTTTTACATTTTTTTTGTAACTTTCATATTTTTCAATGACTTTTGTAATTTTAATATATTTCCTATGGAAATGATAATAATTAATGTTAAGAATTTAATTTCAACTACATTTTGCGCTTTATTAAATTTTGTATGAATGTAACAACAACAATTAACAAAACGTCACATTATTTGAAAAGTTCAAACGTCATCGTTCGAAAATAAATCAAACGACTCCAAAAACTCTCGTACTATAAAAAAAGTAGGCAAGTTTTTTTTTAGCCATTAAACAGTTAATTTTCGATATAAATTGAAATTTAGATAGTTGGCGTGTCATCTGAGTGTTATGCGCTGTAAAAGTGATGCTACATTATTTATTAATTACGCCCAAACTACGTTGAAAATCGATTTTAAATGTGCTAAATATATGAACCCAAGCCAGCTCTTTCGATTTGATGCAAATAACCATCGTGTTAAACGTGAACCCTAATTTGACCGAATTATTCCTTAATAAGTACAACTCGGAGATTTTCGATAGTTTGAAAAGAAAAGGCCACGCGAAGTTAACCGAACTGAGCCCTCAAACACACCTCAAGACGAAATAATTTTCTCGAGTCTCTCCCGTATTACCGGGGCACGTCTTCACTGTCTTCCAGAGTCATAAACAGCCCCTTAATATAAGTGCCTCGATGCGGGAGGTACATATACCTGGTTTGTTTTGCTTCGGGCTTTTCGAGAATATTTTCCTCGGGAAGGAAAATCCCCTCATAGAAATCCCCTCACACTCGTTAAAAGTGACAATTCTTGAAAATTCATATCTCAATTACTAAGTGGTAAATCCCCTTTTAAGGTAGGAATCGCGTGACAGTCTATTCAAAAATTTTGCTGTACGTGTTAGCTAAATGTAAAATCATGAACTTGAATTTTTTCTTCTTGGACATCATATTAACGTGTGTGCTAAATTTGAAGACGGTTCACCATGTGGTTATCGAGATATTTATTTCAAAAAATTGTCACTTTTAACATGGACTCTTATGAGAGATTAAAAAATGTGACGAATTTCAACAATTAATATCTCGATTACTAGATGGTGAAGCTTCATTATATTTGGCATACATTTCGACATGACCTCAAAGAAGATTTATGCAAATTTTTAAGAAATTCTGTCTCAAACGATTTTCAGGCGACTCCTATCTTAAATATCACAAAAAATTTAACATGATTCTAAATTCGTACAATTTTATCGAAAATTTTGTTAAGGTTGTGCGAGAAAAGCGTTTTGGGTCGAAAGAAAACAGGGCATTCGGCATTATGGCGAGCTACAGAGCAGTTCTATACGAATAATTATTTTACCGATGTTAAAAATGAATTTTTACTGATTAACAATCACATGAAATACACTCAAATATTTTACTACGCATTCGATAATTTTACATTAACAAGGTACTTGCATTTAGCGTTTTTAAAAATAATTTCTTCAAAATTTGCATAAACGTTCCTTAGCATCGTACGCAAGCGTATGTAAAATTTGAAAAAGTTTCACCGTGTCAAAATCGAGATATTAAATATTGAAAAAAAAAAAAATTTTGAAACTTGCCATAAGAGCTCATATTAAAGTTGCTATTTTTAACATTGAATATCCCGATAACTAAACGGGAAAATCATCTCAAATTTTTCCAACATTTTAATGGTGAAGAACGTTTACATGGTTTTTCAAGAAACATAATAAATAAATAAATAAAATAAATAAATAAATGTAAATATAAAAATAAATATAAATAAATACACTTACATAAATAAAAATCCAGGACTCTGGTTTTAGTTCACACGAGGAAAAAAATTGATACTGTCCTTAGCGCAAGTACCTCCTTAAAGTAGTACAACCAAGACAGTATATTCAAAAGTTTGTCCTTATGTGTTAACTAAATGTTGAATCATCAGTTGATATTTCTTGAGACAGAATTTATTCAAAAATTGCACAGATCTTCGTTAGCATTGTATTAACGTATTTGCAAAATTTAAAAAGGCTTTACCATGTAATTATTTAGATATTAATTTTTAAAAATTGTTATTTTTAACATGAGCTCTTATGGGAGATTCGAAAAAGCAACGACTTTCAATGTATAATATCTCGATTTCTAGATGGTGAAGCTTTGTCAAATTTGACACATATTTTCATATG
>JAPYYW010000948.1:0-37219 GCA_030522545.1 Cremastinae sp. A BG-2022a
ATCATCCGAAAAGTGAATAGTTCAGTGTTTCTAATTAATAATATCGTTTAAAAATACTTTTTAAAAATGTCAGTGCGGATGTATCCTATATTTAAAAAAATGAAACCTTTAATCAATTAATCGGAATAGAGTGCATTATGCGAAGTTGCATGAAGAATGCGTCTAGAAGAACAGCAAAATATCAATAAAAACGTCAAAAAAACGGCCACGTAGCGGTCGCGTTGTCGCTCGTATAAATAAAAAATGCAAAGATTTATTCTTCAATTATTTTGATATATGTTATATAATTTATGTAATGTATCCAAACATATTTAACTCCCATATTTTGAATTTATTTCAAGGAAATTTGTAGTTTTTTTAATATAAGTGACGAGAAAAATAGTTTAAGCATAATTTTTGAAGTCGACTGTACCGAAGACAACTATATATTTTGAGTGAGAAAAAAAGAGCGCGAAATATAAGATGTCATTCGTTCTCGGACGAAATCTCGAGGACCGAGAGAGCCCCGAAAAATTATTGTACATCCGCGGAGCATGGCACGAGAGAGAGAGAGAGAGCGCTCGAGCGCGTATTGGACGCTCTGCGCAAGCACAGGTGCAACTTTCAGGAAGGTATAAAGAGTAAAAGCTCGAGAGCTCGGTGCGCACTTTGTGTTTCCACGCTCGGTCGCACGAGACTCAGCTACGAGCTTTTTCATCTTCGCTCCCCGTATAGCAAACAAACGCAGCGATTCGAAATCGTTCTCAATAAAAAAAAAATATCACATTCTAAACTCGTCAATTGTTCGATACCGTTTCGAAATCTCGAATTTTTTAATTAAAAAAAAACAAAGAAAAAAGATACTTAAAAGTTTTTAACGATTCAACGCTCGACGGACGAACGAGAACTCCGTTCTTTCATTTTTGGACTAAAGTGTGACACGAGGTGAGTGCAGTATTAATTTTTATCCCAGCTTTCACGACTCGATTTTTTTTTCAGGAATCGTCGATTTTTTTTTCAGTGCAAATTGACACGAAAAAAATGCAATTTCTTTTATAAATAATCTAACAAAGTGTTTGTGAACGTTTTCTCGTATATTTTGCTGCGCGCATAAAACAATTGTCTATACGTCGATCGAAAAGTTTTCGTCGAAATGAGTTACGCCGGGATTGGTTTACGAGAGAAAAAGTCGCGCGTTCCGTTCACTCGTCCCATCCGATTCTTATTCTCTCCTTTTCCCATTATCGTTCCTCATTTTAACGGTGCGTGCGTGTTTTCCTTTCCGTTCATTTTTCGAAAAAATCAATTGGGAGGAGGAAAAACCTTTTCCAAACACGTAGAGATGAGTAAATAAACGTAAGTGGGGAGAACGACTTACCCCATCGCGGACTAATTACATCGGCTAATTTAACCGTTCGTCAACGGCCTATTCGGGAAATTTCTGAGAAAATTCGATTCGATTAAACTATTTAAAAGAAATTTTCATACGGAAAACAATATCATTTGTTGAAAGAATCGTCATTTAAATCACATTTGTAAAAGTCATTATCTTCCGCTGTAAATTGCTAACGACAATATTACATGAAAAGTAATTGTTTTTTTTTCGCACCGTTCTGATAACGATTTAGAAATTATGAGAATAATTATATAAGTACTGCATTTCAGTTCTATTTTTGATGGACTACGTCGAAAAAATTAAAATTAATTCAATCTCATGCACAATACACTTGTCGAGACACTCTGCTATGTCTCTTTGATAAGCCATTCCATACCAAAGTGAATTATAATTCATTCAATTCGTTATATTCAGACTTTACCTTTTTGCTGAAAGGTTTTATATATTTTTTTTTTCTTAGCTGAACTATCACGATTTAAACATATTTTGTCACAAATTTTGTAAATTACGTAAACAAACAAATGAAAAAATTTATAATAAAAGATTTTGAAGTAACTATCTCTAAACAAAAGTATATACTACACAAAAAATAAAAAAATTTGAAAAGAATCTCAATAAAGATGATATTGTGTTTAATTTTACATAATGTTAAATAACATTTTCTAAAAGGTTGTGTAAAAATTTCACCAAAATTAGGAAACTCCTCATTAATAAGATATTAACTGTGAATAATGACTAATTTTTGAACCTTTTCATAAGAGCCCATGTTAAAAGTTGCAATTTTATACAATAAATATCTCAGTAACGAGCTTCTTTAATTTAAGTGAAATTTTGCACCGATCTTTGTATATATGATGCTAAAGAAGCTCAAATGACTTCGTATGGGGGAAAAACGTTGTCAAACTTTTAATTATTTTCTTTACGAACTCAACACCCTTAATTTCACACGTAAGGCGTACACATGAAATTTATACAAAAAACATAGCAGCTTTGGAGTTTGATGATAGCTTCTTATTCATTCGATAACAAAATTTCAAATTTATCACGAAATTTGTTGATATATAGAAATAACATTCTAAAGATTTTATCAATTCTGATAATTAAAAAAAAATTCTTGCACATCCTTTGTTTCATTTCTTGTAATAAAAGTACTCATGTTGACTGATCGAAAATATACCTGAACTACTACAATATTATTTTTTGAAACGATAAATTATGCCATAAATAATTATTTTTGATAAATTATGGAATGAGAAGATAAGATCACTGGCCAATATGAAAATCGTTATTTAGACGTTTTTTAAAAGAATTTCCGACAAAGATGCGCAATCGAAAATGCGCAAAAGCATATGAAGTTTGTCACCGCGTTGCTGCTAAGTATTGAGGTCGGACACTGCGTTTGACACAAATTGCCTTGAATGCGGGAAAGATTGTACTTCCTCCAAGCTCTTCGACGACATTTTTCCCAACAACCGGACAGAGAGTGGAAACAAGGAGAGAGGATAAATATATCAATGACCATTGTCGTTTCTTCGATCTATGAAAGCGACAATAAAAGCTTTTCTTCCCATTATCGTTTTCCTTCGAGTGTATCGAGAAAAGATCTCCTCATCAGCTCTGAAGATATCGATTTTCTGTACACCTCGAAATTTTCTCCGTCTGTCCTCCTCGGTTGTACGTCAAAATAACATATATGCACATTTACATCTGGCATATAAACCAAAACAACCAGTTTCTACATATTTTATTTCTTATTTTGTTCAAGATAAGACACTTATAGGTATCCAGAAAAAAAATTATTATTCGAAATATACAAAACACAAAATATTTTTGTATTTTTTTCAAATAATTCTTTATTTTTGTAACATTTTTCACGTTACATAAAAAGAGATATTAATTTTGTAGACAAATATCTTAAGATATTTATACTTTTGAAAAAGATATATATTTTTATTTATTTATTAATAATATTTATTAATAAATATATCTGACAAATAAATAAAAGATTAGTAACATAGAAAACCAGAATAATATATTCCACATCAAGTAAAAAATTCAATAGCTGGTGTGGCACATTTTCATCCGTTCGAAGCTTTAGATCCGGTGCAGAAGAGCAGTAATCGGTGCACCGCGTCGCGTCCTAAATAAATGATATCTTGATAGAACTACTTTAATTGTCTAATCGACAATAACTTTTATTGAACTCGTTCAGGGAAAAAATGAAGCGCATTTTAGTACGAAGCATGTGATAAAATCGCATATTTAAAAATTATGTTTCTCATTAGACCGGATGTAAAATCTATATACACTGTAAAAAATCTGGTCTTAAAATGGTGTTAATTTAACACCATTATTTGGTCTATATAATTTCCACCGTTTGGTGTAGAATCGCATGGTGTTAATAAATGTGGTTTGATACGCTGTGTTTGATCAGTGTAAATAATTAACACCGCAATATAAACATCATTTAATGCATAAAATTAATGAAGTAACACTATTCTTATTGCTAACACCATTCGGTACGAATAAAAAAGAGATAAGCAACTCAAATAATATAAATAATATTTTGGAATAATTTTTTGCAAGGTTTATGAACATTATATGCAACTTTGTTCATAAAAAATTCCATGTTAACAAGTTCGTAAATTATTTTTTGTTTTCTCTATCTCTGAATGCACATATTTCTCCTGATGTAGAGTTACTTACTATCTAGATTTGTTCTTTAAAAAAAAATGTTGTATACTAATTTTTTTCATAATACATGTAACGTTGATGTTAAGTAGCAAATGTTCTGGCAATGTTTCAAAAATTTTTATATTTAAGTATCAGTTTCTTGAAATAATATAATGCTTTCCCTTAAGCTTGATTAACGAAAGATACCCTCGAGAACTGATTAATGCTTAATGATATTCGGATTATGGGTCATAAAATGATGTTTTGGTAGGCCAAGCTTCAGCTCAGGTACTGATACTAAATTTTTCGCGTTCTTTTTCGTCCGTTTATTGCCACTTAATAGAGTGGACTGCCAGATACGTAACAAAGTTTTATTGATGCTAAACAAGGTTGAGCGAAGCTCGATACTTTTCTGAGAAATGACAATAATTTTTCAATAGGTCATGCTTATTTCATCGATGGTGCAATAAATATCATCCATTGAAAAATTATCATTTTTCAAGAAAGTGTCGAGCTCTGCCCATCCCTGTTGTTGAAAATATTAATTTTTAACCTTGTGAATAAATCAGCAAGTAACACCGCTCAACATCTTTTACCATAAACACATCGATGTTATTATAATATTTTACGCCATTTTCTTTTACCACTCAGACAATTTGGTTAGCACCGTGAAATTTTTTACAGTGTAAATAATATAACATACAAAATGTATAATTATAATGCACAATCTGCTTAGAGCAATTGTAATTCAAGATTCTCAGCCAATAACACAGTATCGATCAGGACTTTCTTAATTCCTCTCTTTGGAAATTCACCGAGCGATTTTCTTTTATCGAGAAACGCGAAGGATAAAGTTTCCTATCTCGAGAGTGTTCGATAAACGAATTTTGCGATTTACAGTAAGAATTAAACTAAGCGAAACAGTTACGAAAAGTTCGGCCGATAGGCAAGGTACATTTTCGCGAATGCTTAAATATGAAAGTGAGAGGAACAGAGAGAGAGAGAGAGAAAAGAGAGAACAACGCGAGTAGGAAATACATTTTCTGAAAAACGAGTAGAAAAAAGTACAAAGCTCGGGTGAGATTTCTTTGATGCACCGGATGCATAAGAAAAAGTAGCACACATCGAAACTTTTTCGACGATTAACATTTTCCAGTTTAGTAATCCCTGATAAAATTCGAGCTCGTATCGGCCATTTTATTTTTCTCTGTTTTATTTTCCACGTAATACACTTATCGGATATTGCTCAGAAAATAATGATTTTTTCACTCGTTGCCAAGAGGGTTTTATCCTCTTTTGGAGATTCCGATCCAAACGCGGAGATCCCTCGCGTTCTATTATTCTCACGCCAGTTTGTCTCCACCGCGGGGTCTTATTTCCCAGCCTAACCTCATACCTCAGGCTTCTTTCTTTCTCACGCTCTTCCCATCACATAGGATTCTTCGTTCGAAGAATCACGCACCCTTGACTCCGTTCTTTTCTTTTTTTTCTCATATACTTCACCCTTCACGAAGAAAGATCGCTTTGGCCTTGTATACAGGAAAAGAAAATTATTTTACGATCCATCGTCTTTTTTCACTAACTTTTTTCAATTATTTAGGTTTCTTTTGTTACTTTATTAGCTATATTTTGTTGTTGTTGTTTTTTTTCTTATTTTTTTAGTTAGTATTATTTTTATCTATTTTTTTTAGACTAGGAATAATGTCCAGGCCATTTTCATGCAGTGTCGATAAATAGTGACGTTAAATTTATTGAAATTTTTGTTTAGAAATGTAGCAAGTATACTTCACATTGAGTGACTTTATACTTCTAGATTTTATTCTTTAGTCAATTTTCAACAATTTTTCTCGATGAACTTAAACTCGTAAACAACTTAAGGTAGGTGTAGGAGTTGCGTAAAATCGTTTGAGACTGAATTTGTTAAAAATTTGCACAAATCTTCTTTGAGGTCACGTCGAAATGTATGCTAAATTTTATGAAGCTTCATCATCTAGTAATCGAGACATTAATTGTTGAAAGTCGTCACATTTTTTTATCTCTCGCATAAGAGCCCATGTTAAAAGTGGCAATTTTTAAAAATAAATGTCTCGATAATCACATGGTGAAGTTTTTAAAAATTTTGCACACATGTTAATATGATGTCAAAGAAGATCTGTATAAATTTTGAAAAAATTCTATCTCAACAAAATTCAAGCGATGATTTTACATTTAGTTAACAGCCAACGTACAGCCAAACTTTTGAATAGATTGTCACACGACTCCTACCTTAAAACCACTTACAATAGAGGTGATGAAAAAAGTGCATGTACGATTTCCATAAAAATAATGTAATTCTTGTTCGAAAACGCATGAAAATATTTTATTCAATAAATTATATGATATGGTTCGACCGTATTTAATTCTTTAAAGTATACGAGGTACATTTGAAACAACGTAATACACTTAAAATAGTTATTGAAAGTACTTGGCATAGTCAAATATTGAATTTATTTTATTTTTATATTTTTGTATTATAGATTTACTATAACATTTCACGAATGTAAAAATCAATTATACAATTAAATTTATTCTATTTCTTCTGAAAAATTAAAATAATTAATCAATGATTACCTCGAATGTGTGATATACGTATATTTTTGAATGAACTAATTACGAAAATCAGCTGAATATCTGTTTGAACAAAAATCTTTTTTGGTAGGAAGATACGTGAAAAAGAGCCAAGGGAGATATATAAAAGCATTATAGCGATCGAGAACGAAGAATTAACGCGACAAAACCGCAAAGACGCGCAATAAAACCCTTTACAGCCTCCCTTGATGGATTATACTCATTCTCCCGCGGCAGCTTATACTTTTTTGACACAGCAATAATCATTTTATTCTTCTATCTCCGTTTAATCTCTCATGTCATGTACGCCTCCTAATCCCGAAAAATGGATTTATTCCCTTTCATATTATGAATTTCGAACTAAGCCTGGAGATACTTTTTTCAGAGCTTAATTAATCGCAGGATCTGAAAATGGGGAGTCCGGATAATTGATAATAATTATAAGGGTCGTGGAAGAAATATGATGAAAAATAATAGAGCTCATGTCTTTGCATAATAAGAAAAATGCGTTTATATAAAAAGATATGAGGCCGAGAGAAAGAAGAAATTATATGTATAAATATTAAAACTATTAATTTTTTTCTCACGAACCGCCCACACTTAATATTTTCAGGGGGATGAAAAAAGATACCTGTTTAAATTTTAACCCTTAATTAATTTTTCAAACGTTTCTATTCGGAATTTTGTATTTTCTATTTAAATAACATTGGAATTGTTTTTCGTTCTAAATATCGAATATCGAAAAACATACATAAATTACAAAAAAAGGTCGCTCGTTATTTTTCGATGAATGAATTCCTTCAAAATTTATTCCAGTTTAAAGTTTAAAGTATGCAAAATTCACTTTTTTGAAGATTTAAAGCGAAGCTATTAGACTTATCAACAAATATTGTGTTTTTGTTTGTAAAGCATTTAAATAACTGATACACGCAATCATGCCAGTCAATTGTTTTTTAACCTAAGCTTGCTTATTTTTTACTCAAAAGAATTAAGATGCCTCTAAAGTGGTACACATGTTCATTCAATCGTTTTTTATCATGAGCTTGTTTATTTTTTACTAAAAAGAATTAAGATGCTGCTCTAAAGTAGTATACAATAGAAAATATATTGGTTATTATACTAAAATAAGTAAAAACATCAAGATGATATAGTATTTAAAGGTATATTTTAGAACATTGCACGTTCTGAAACAAAATATTCTTCGAGTACAGAATTCAGTGATGGTGAAAAGTGAGAAAGAGCGAGAGAGATGCGCGCGCGGCGAACTTCCTTTCACCGCAAAGTTCCGTTTCCGCTGTCTCCCTTTGCGATCCTTGGGAAAATAGTTTTCCCCGAGACTCTTCCATTCGTCCGTCATGGAATGTCCGCAAGCTCGTTGCAAACAAAAAGGCAAAAATAAAGAGAAAACAATGGAGAGCGAGGGATAGAGAGAGAGAGAGAGAGAGAGAGAGAGAAAGAAGAAAAAGTAAAAGAAGAAGAAGGACAATCGAAAAATGGCTTAACGAGTACATTTATCGATGCTTCGCTGTTACCTGGGGGCAATCATTAACAAAGCGAGCGTGGAGGAAAACCGAGTACAGGGAGACTGAAAAAACGTCAGAGAGAGAGAGAGAGACCAAGAGGTAAACAGGGAGAGAAAATCATGTGCAAGCTTAGTTCTATTTCTGGAGTCAAGTACAGTACACACGAGAGCGGCTTCCACTACATTACAAAAAAGAAATGACGTTTATAAGAGAAACGCGTGTTGAGTCTAGCGTTCCGTGAGAAGTGCACACGAATTGAATGATCGTTTAGAAAAAAAAACAAAAGCAATAGAAATAAGTCTCCCGAAATTTATTATCCGGGCATTAATATAAATATGTTTTTGCATTTCTTTTCGCGTCGTAACATTTTTTTACGCACCAAATTATGTTCCACCACGATCCGAGAAGAATGAATGAATGAGTATACGAGAATGAATGGATGCATTATTTATTGCTAGCTGACCAGACGTAGTCCTGTCCAAATTTTAATAAATTTGTTTGTATTGTTTCCTGAATATGTAAAATCAGCTATACACTTTTAGCGATGTAGGTTGGAATAAAAATAAAATAACTATATATTTTTTGAACAAATTGTGAAACAATATAAAAATAAGAACAAATGTAATTTTATTCTTATATATACTTATATATGAGGCTGTAATGCGCTTTCCAGATTTTTCCCCAAATCTTTTTGATTTTTTTTCAGTTGAATATTTAGAATCGCATGCTATTCTGCACATCTATGTAGTAACAAAAAACTATATATGAAAAAAGCATGGATTAAATTTCATTTAAGAAGTACTATATCTATTTATTCAAACAGCGCGGCGATGGTGAAATATTTCTCGAAATAAATTTCACTGAAATAACGAAATCTCAAAATCTGCGTTGCCGATTCGAAAAAATCAAAAACCTACATCGAATGAAAACTTTGATTGGTATCAAATCTCTTTACAGATTTTCGATCTCTGAATACATTTCGTCAGAAAATTGAATTTGACAATTAACTAAAACGATAATATGACGAATGTAGTCTTTCAAAAAAAAAAAGAATTGTAATAAAAGTGAATTATCTCACTGTTGTCACTATATCGTAACAACCGTTGTCAAAGATGACCAATAAAATTATATAATACGAAGAATATGACATCCACGCCAAATTATCATGGTGGAATTCGTAAAAAGATGCTATTTGCTCATAAAAAGTATGATACAAACATTTTGATAAAAAATTGAAAAATTAATGTTCACGAAATCGTCGATACGCATATGTACACTAAGAAAAAATGTTGATTCAACCAACATTTTTTCTCAGTATATATTTTCGAAGATAAAATTTGTTTCTTATATTTTTGTGCTGGGTGCTTTTTAAAAATATTTATCTCTTAAAATATAATTTGTCCGTCCATTGGGGGTGTTTATCTATTGGTTGGGTAAGCCTATATCCATGTTCACGGAGCGTTATTTTTTTCCGTGACCGCGGCAGTATTTTTTTTTCTCTTGACAAATCACGCGCTTGGCGAAAGCCACCGAGCTTTTCTCGATGGGCAAAGCGTTGGGAAGATAGGGAGATAATGAACGGTACGCTATGATACATTTTTTCCTTTGCTATTTCCAAGGCTAAAACTCGCTTGCGCGTGTGCGTTTTTCCTCGTGTTCCTCGCCGATACCAGCTTCATTTTGTTCCCCTTAGAGACGAGTCTCTCTCTCGCCGTAAGCTTTATCGAAGCTCTTGTCCTCGATTATAGTTCGATCGAGCTCGACGCTTTTTGTCAATCCAACGTCGCTCGCTATTTTCACTGTTTTCTCATCAACTCATCGCCATCAACGAAAAATTGCTAATTTTCCATTCAATTCATTATATACTTATATCTTCTTATTCTTTCTATATATAAAAATGAATCGCTGTGCGTTAGTCTCGCTAAAACTCAAAACGACCGACCAAAATGACCAATGTAAATAATTTTTTTGTTTTTTTTTTCACTACAGTTCAGGAGTGGTTAAAAAAAAAGTTCGAAGAACTCTAAAATTACACACTGAGAGAAAAGAATGATAAATTTTACCATACAAAAGTGACGACTATACTAATTATTATGGATCTGATTATATTCTGTTTACATTCTATCCTAAATATACTTTATTTTAAGATAAACATATATTTAGTTATAAAATAATCAGCATAGTTGTCACTTTATGATAAAATCCACTATCGTGATTTCTCTCAGTGTAAGCTGAAAAATCGAAAAATAATAAATTGTTGATTTTTTATGTTATTCGATTGTGTAGATGATACGAAGTTCACAGGGTCAGCTTTAACACATAAAGACACCTTGATTGCATGTATACGTTCTTTTTAAAAATTATTTTGTTATAAAATCCACGTCCACGCGTCATTTCCATGCCTATAGCCAATTTATATACATGCATTAATTTTTCAAATAAATTCTATAATGCATAAAAAATTAGTTCACTGTGCAAATTTTTTACATATCTGAAAATTATTCAAATTATAATTAATAATATATTAAGTTCACTTTAACTATAAAAAAATAAAAATTTAATACGAAATATTTGAAACTCGTTAATGTGCATCAATTATGATTGTCCAAAGTATATAAAAATGTTATGAAAATAATAGACTCGGTGCTGTCTATATTAAATTCGACGTGAGTTTTGAATATTCAACGCTCAATAAAAAGTTTAATTTTCCGTTATCATGGAGAAGGAAACTTTTGTAGTTTCCGGTCTCATATACATATTTTCCGAAAGTTTGAGGATAAATAAATAAATACATTTTTTCATTCAATCGGTTTTTTTGCAGATGAATGACGCACTAGCGAGAATCCGTTAAATATACGCGTGAGTTTTCACGTTTACCCGCGAAGAACCAGTAGAGTGGGATGGATGAGCCGCAAGCTCGTATATTTAAGCAAAAGTTTATTAATTTTCCATTACTTTTAATTACGCTTTTACTGGAGAAACCTCGCGCCTTTGCCCCTGCTTTCTCCGTTCTATCGGAGTTTTGTTACAAGCCCGCATTACGGTGTAACGAGCGAGCCAAAACAATGGCGATCGAAAGAACGAGAGACAAGGAGAAACGAAAAAAAACTTAACGAGCGATTACACACTAACCGAAGAAAATTGTCAATTTCATAAATGATTATATTATTCTACCAATTCATAGTTCCATTTTCGTATTATCGAAGATTCATTTTGTTTTCCGTTTTATCATTTTTATAATCAAACGATTGATAAATAATCATTTGATCGATGATTGAAAATGGTGTATCCATTAAATACATATATGCTGTAAAAAAATAAATTAATATCACATGATAAAATGGCCCCAAAATAGTAACAATTTATAGACCTATCAAAATCACTTACTATTTAGATAAAAGATATACAATCGCGACCTCTGTGAAAAAAAATTATTTTTAAGTTAAAAAATCGATTTTCCTGTCTTTCGCTGTATATAATATTGAATTTGTTTTTAAAGGGAAAATAAATTGAAAACTCGACTCGTCCGACTGTGACGAGAGAGAGCATTTCTTAAGTCATTGTCTTCCATCAAAACGTGAGTGAATGTGATCCGGATGTTATTGGATTAGAGCAAAAAGGGCAATCGGAGAAAGGGGCGAACGTATCGCGAGATCAAGGTCGGAAGCCTATCGTGACATCCATTCAATCTTTTAGTATCCGCTTATACGCATATTTATTGAAATTCATAAATAACGGACGTGGACGAACCACATGTGAATTTCTAGGTATTCTTTTGTCGATATCATCTCCCATATGAATTTTGATAATATCATTTTGTTATCCAGAAAAAAAAATCGAGGGATGCGCACAAAATATATAGTACGAGATTTTTTAATATTCTTTTATCGATTTTAAGATGATAAATTTGATATAATCATTTTTAAAATTATAATCATATTTATAATAATTGTTTTTAAGGATTGAAGGGAATTTTTTCGAGTACTTGTAATTTTGGGTGCACAAAGCTACCAATTTCTACACAAAATGATAATTTATCCACCTAAAAAGGGAAGTGGGCCATTTCAAACCGCGTGTGGGATTGACACCCTAGCGGAAGGCGGACAGGCGTCAAATGCAGTTTAAATGTTCTATACCTCTCTCCGTAGGTACGTATATTATTTTTTTCAGTCAATTTTTGTAAAATGCGTTTCGAAAAGTTGTACTTCAACTTTTAATTAATTTTTGATGTATCCAAATCGCGGTTGCATGAATTTGGTGGAACTTGTCGCTCTAAAAAACTTTTTTAAAAAATAAACAAGGTACACGCCAAGTCATGAAAGTTCGATTGAAGAAAGTCTTTCAAGGAATTTTCGACGAACAACACGTTGAATGACATTTTTATTAAATTAATTTGCCCCGAATACACTGCGTATTTTTTTTGTTTTTGAAACGCGTAACTTTTCTCGTGTTCTTATTTTTATCCGTTTTCCTGGGAGCTTATTTCTTCCTCTTCCCAATGGCAGATGTCAAGATGGTGATTGATAGCATACATCGGTTATCCGAAAAAATTCTTCCCCTGCGCTGCTGCGCAATGCTTTCTCTTAGCAAACATGAATTTTCATTTTGACCTATTTAAGACAGACTTTCGAGACTCAAGGTTGTTTTTTTTGTCAAATTTCATAATTTTATTTTTTTCCTGTCGCAGTGCACAAAAAAGAATGGCGGCGAATGAATAAAAAAAACATCTTTTATTTTCCTGGCGATAGCCAAAGAGATTTATCGTTCGATACGATGACGTAGATCGGGCTTGTTCGATATGGTGTATCCGGCGACTGGAAAAGAGCATTTTACACGAACTTTCTCCAGCTACCTTCGGAACTTCCTTTTCCTTCATCAAAAGTGGCGAAAAGCGCGAAAGGGAGCGTAAAAAGAGAGAAAGGTAAAATCATGATGGAAAAAAGCTTTTGCCAGCTCTTCCGGTACAACCATGAGATTTCTATACCAATATTTCTATAGAGCACATTCTCTAACATCTTTTCACCCTATTTCTTCCATCGCTGAGACGTGCAACCAATAAATAAATTTATAAAAAAAGCGGCTACTTCTCCCTCATCCGTCGCATCGAATCGATGAGCGAGCCATGCACGCGAAAAGATCCTATCCTTCATCCTCTCCTTCCTCCTTCGTATACTGCGCTTTTATCCGACAAGTTAAAATTGACGCAGCTTCTGCTTTACATTCAAAATTACATAGAATAATATACGTTCAAAAAACATGAAGAGAATTTAAATATCGTTTTTAAAAATCGATTTCTCATCGAACAAAAAGTAAAAAAAGCATATGACGGTAGCTCGGCCAATAATTGGACCTTCCTCTCAATAAATAAAAGTTATCAACAACTGATGTGTCGCATTTGCACGAAAAATATTTTTTCTTTTCTTTTTTTTTGGTGTATATTCTCAGGTCCAAGCATGTATTTCTTAGTATGTCTCTCGCCTGTCTCAATTACGTTGCCAACGTGTCGGCGTATAATTTGACGCGCCACGGAAATTTGATCGATCTCGGAAGGCCGATATTCGACTTCCGGTATCGCACCGGACCATGAAATACAAATATTGTACCGCGCAAATGTGTCGGTGCAAGTGAACCCCCGATAGTTGCGGTTCGAACGTTTTGAACTTCCTCCGAAAACAAGCTTCTTCTCGCAAGCGGCTTTATATTGCATGCGATATTATTCTACGATGTTGTAGGTACGAACCTCTCGAAAATTCGTCCCAAGAATTTCAACATTCTACTTTCCGTAAGTAAACTTACTTTCCATATAGTTTTATTATTCAATCCATTGAATCGTATCGAAACAAATTTACTCGTCAAGTTGTCAAGTTGGTGAATTAATATTCGGAATCTATCAATTTATTATCACAAAAATCCAACAGTCTAAATTGAAAATAATGCGAAAATAAACAATCGCGCTGTTGCTTGACAAAAAATGATTCCTCTCGACGCAGAAATACTCTCAATATTCTCTTTCGATTTTCGGAATAAAGAATAAAATACGATAAAAGTTGAATACGCTTGAAAAAAATGTCTTTTCCATAAATTTAACCGCAACGATTGATACGTCGCGCTCTCTCCGACGAGAATAATCTGTTTTGCTCTACTCAACGGGAATGTATACGTTGATATTTGAAAGATATGTTGAGATTTAAGGTATCGATGTAAGATTGGAAACGGTAAAACCCCTGGGGTTTTCCTTCAACCCGTCCCGGAAACTAGCGCTCGGGGATTCTTCTCGATCCTTTATTCTCCGATACCGTGCAAGCAGAACAGACGTAATTCCACCGACGAGTTGAAAGGACTTTATCCACGCGGAAAAGCAGGAACACGAAACCTTTTCCAGAGTATTTCGGTATACAAGCAGAAATACCTTGGGAAAAAAAATACGTGAAGAAAAAAACACGAGAAAAGAAATATTGAAAATAAGAATGAGTCAATAAAAAAGAACACGTGCAGCTGAGATTTATGTACAAAGTACAAAGTATTTGTTTTTTATAATATAATGCAATAAAAATTTGGATCAATTTTACTATTTGTTCATTTTTTTACTACAATTCACATTAAGCACGAAAACGCATAATTTTTAAAGAAAAAATTGATGAAAAATACTTCCGAACATAATATATTTGCCGAGTCCGATGATGGAAATGTTTATTATGTTGGACAATTATTTCGTGAAAAGAAAAAAAAAGAAATGTCATCACCGAACTCGTAAATGCGAAAGTGTTCTATATATAGAGCGATGGAGTTTTCACGCATTATTATTATTGTTGAGTGACATGGAAAAGGTCGATCACAATAGTTGTCACCTCTCCGGAGAGGTTCTTCCGAAACACACCTTATCAGAAAGACCACGTCACTTTGCAGTCTGATTCCTACGTGCCATTTCTACTTACAATCTCTCTAGCTGGTATCGCCGTATTTGCATGATTAAAACATACATACTAAACGTAAATATCTGCTAAATAAATAAGTACAACACCATAACATTACGAATACCTTAAAAACGAGGCAATAAGTTTATAGGTCCAGTATAGTTGTTGAAGAAAGAGTTAGTGAAAAATACTTTCAGACATAATACCAATATCAATATCTTTAGAACAAAAACTTATAATTTAAAAATTTAATTTTTAAAAACTAGGTATAATTTATTATTTGCCGAATTTAACAGCACGCGTATTCTTTCAGGTATATAATTTTATATAGTATATTGATAAACGTTTCTAAAGATTAAAGATTTTAAAGGTTTAAGAGATAAAAGGTTTAGAGTTCTTTCAAACAGAAGAACTATTAATTTTCTAAAGCCGCCAAAAACGATACTAATTTATCGACATATAAACTTTTCTACTAATACATATTAACCTTTGTTTTTTTAAAAACAATAAATCCCAATGTCATATTTTTATTCCACTATAAAGTTGAACTTACTCTGAACAATGGCAAAAATATAGGTAATTCTAAAATCGACAGTACTAATATCTTAAAATGTGAACGGAACAAAAACGGAATTCTTTCGGGTCTTTGGGGGAAAAATGAACGGAAAGTGAGCGAGTGAAAAATGTAGAACAAAAACCGGCGGGAAAGTACATCTGTAATAATTCATCGAGAATTTCCCGTCGGATTTATCGAATTCCCTTGCCCCCTGCTCCGGATTCGAGACCGAATACACCGGATTCCGCTCTTTACTCAGTCTTTGCGGAATTTGAGAATTTTTCCTGATGTAAGACCCACAAGAACGGAGATTAATTATCGTGGAATTAATGCAAAAGCTCAAATGGACACCAGTAATTTATTCCCGGACATGAAGCTCTCATTTCTTTATGAATAAGTAATCAGACAGTTTGGGAGCTCATTTGTAGAAAGTAGATAAAAAAAAATGTGATTTTATTTTCTTATTTTTAGTCTCAATGCAAAGATTTCAGTTTTCCACATCTCAAATTTCGTTTTCAATATACTTCATATTCTATTTTGTTAACATAAATAACTTCATTAAAAAACTTTATCAAAGTTTATTCTTCCGTTTTCATTTTCCAACGTGTATATTTTTCGAAATTAGCATCAAGTAATCGCGAGAATTTTCATGAATATCAATTTTCTGTCAAATTTAATTATTATAGAATGAAAATGGATCATTTACATCAAAATTATGATCTCGCTCCCGCTCGTTTACTTTCTGATTACTTGTTTATTACAATAAATATTTATACACCTTATCACGATAAAAAAAATACATTTTTTATTTTGAACAAATTTTATTAATATTTTTATTATGTAAGAATTATTCTAAAATGTTAGAATAAAAGAAGAATTCGACGATATTCGTCAAAAATCTAAATTACGAATATTTTCGAAATAATTTGGCCAAAAATATGTGGAATGTTTGGAAAAGCAAAATATACATTAATTATAATGATTTTAGAGAGAGAATTTTTTATTTTTTGTACAAAGTTCACACTGCGTCGAGACGAGTCTCGTTCATTGCTATATTTTCCATCCCGATGCCGTGACTTTTCGGTAAATTCAGCGTTAATAATAGTCGTACCCGCTAATTGTTGATATTATTTCGTAATAATAAATTCGAGCGCTACTGGAGGTCGAGTGACTCTCGAAAATTCGGTACACGAAAGCTTTTTCACTCACTTATATTCTCTACTCTTCGCGTCCTCGATAAATTTTGCTCTCACATCGTGTGTTTGAGTGCTCGGCGACCAAAAAAAGAAACTTTTTGCGGTCCAAGCTCCGTAAAATGCTTACATAAAAGAAAATACGTGCACTATGAAAAAAATGAAACACTTTGTGAAATAATCAGTTCCCCTTCGATCTGATATTGTTAAAAACGCTTCAAACTAAAATGAAACACAAAAGCTTAAAGAAAAGCATACATTTATAAAATATAATTTTTATTTTTTATTCAATTGTAAATAATCAGTTCCTCTTTGATCTGATATTGTTAAAAAAGCTTCAAACTAAAATATAACACAAAAGTTTAAAAAAATAATACATTTAAAAAAGAAAATTTATACTTTTAATTAAATCGTAAATAGTGTTTATTAAAAATTTTTTAACAATTCGGAGTAGCAAAAACAAACCGATGGCTGAAACAATAATGAATACATTGAAAAAAGCCAAAACAATTTTTAAAAATTATTGCGATGTACTGAAAATATTCAAAATTCGCAAATTTAAATGGGAAAAAAACTGCTCTGGACTTTCAGTTAATATTAAGATCCTGCCGAGGAAAGTCGTGAACAGATCTTAAATAGGGGAGAATTTTATCACCTGTAATTTTTCTCTCGAGTCCATCAGTTTCGCGTTTTTTCGCAGCTCTTCTCCACTTTTATTCGAATCGAGGTAATGAAAAGCGAGCCAGCAGAGGATCCGCTGGAGGCCAATTTTCCGATTGGCTAATTTGATGGCAAAAGAATTCGATCCTGGGAGAGAGCGATCAGAAAGAGAGAGAGAGAGAGGGAGGGAGAGAGAGTGTGCTGGGAGAGAGAAATTGCTGGAAAATGGGTCGAACGCGCATGTGAACCGCGCACTTACACACGTCGTAACGCATCAAAATTCCGGAAGTTCGCGATTTCCGTCCTTCACGACGGATCCCAGTTATTGACCAACGAGCTTTAGATCGTACCCCGTTCTTCGCGCTTATACCGACCCTCGACAATGGCTCCGGTAATGAACTTTGCGATAGGGAGCTACTTTTCTTCGTGTTCCACGCATACCTATACACATACGTATATATGTAGATATAGATCGAGTGAACTTCACAATTGGCTAGACCTTCAAAGATATCCATCGAAGTTCATCGACGCGTAGTATTTACCCACCGACTCGATAAAACCTAATTAAACAGCTCATGATTAACCTGCTCTCTGAATAAACGTTATTATCCTCTTAATTACGTATGGAGAATTATTATATCAGAAATTCTTTTTAAATCCGTTTTTTTTTATGTTTAAATATTTATAATGTTCTGAGTGTACCATTCTGGACTATTCTAATTTTTATTTTTATTCTAGCTTTCCTATATGTATACAGAAGTTCTTTGAAAGATGTCAAACTATATCATTGATTGAATTTCAAAAGGTTGCTCGTATGGTATTATTGTGTATGTAGAAAACAACTATGTGAAAACAGCGTGAAAAAAGCTACAGTGAAACCTCTCAAAATTTAATATACAATTGCACATTGTATCAGAGAAGGTTTCTGTAAATTTTTTACCAAGATCCTAAGAAAACGATTTTAATCAAAAAAATATATAGATGACTTTAATTGGTAAACTGTATTTAAATCTTCGATTGCCTAATACGTTTCATCAGGAAATTGAATTATTGAATTGAATTATTTTATCAAGCAAAATCATTCAAACAAGCGCTCTATTTAATTCATTTTATTATGTAGACCCATCTATACAATTATTCTAAATTTGATAATTCATATTAGTTTAATGTAATTATTACTAAAGATAATTCAATTTGTTAAATAATAAATTAAATAATAAATAAGTTTATTAAATAAAGGGGCAATTGTTCTTCTCATAAAAAGGACTCGATAACGAATACTAAAATTTGTAATTTTTTTTCAATTTTCGCAGATGTACTGGAACATTTTATATCCCTAAAAACGTTTAAATAGATATTTATCATTGTTCATATACATTATATTCAAATTTCACGCAGTATTGAGTATAGAAAAATTTTTTAAAAAATATTTTGTCGTCGCTAATTAATGATAAAGTGTTTGTAGAGGAGATCTATTTTCATACATCGAGATAAAATTCTTGCTCGAATATAATGGTGAAAAAGTGTGCGTGGGTATTCTCTTCGAGTCCCCTTGTATTCTCGTATAAGGGGAGCTTAGCATCCCCCCACTCTGGTAAGTGAAAGCCTAGACGCGCTTGCCCGCAGCGTCCGCATCATATTCTGGGGATCCGCAGTGACCGGGCATCAACGGAGCTCTCTCTCTCTCTCTCTCTCTCTCTCTCTCTCTCTCTCTCTCTCTCTCAGAATTTCAATCTCGCAACCTCCGGACATGAATCAAAAGGGATATACATGCAAAATGGAAATAATGTGTATTCGAAAGAGAACTATGACCAATATGCGGTTACTGTAATGACGTTCGATGAAAAATAAAAGTACTTGCGAAGAGCCGACAAATTTGAAATAACAGGATCAAATATTGAACAAAAACTGACTCGTGTTTATTTTTAAAAAAAATGATCTCTCATTTTACTTTCGAAAGATATTCCAGAGAAAAAAAAATATTTTTTTATCCGAGTCACTGAGGAAGTGATGACAAAAAAAATTAGGCCAGAAGTTCGATAGATTCGTGCCGCGTGTTTATTTTGCAAGCGTCAGGTTTTTTTTAGTGGAAATATTCTATCGTTCCAGAGGCAACGAAATGGATTATTTATTATCTTTGGATTTTTCACAAGGGCGTAAAGACATTCTGAATTTTCATTTTCAATATAACGCGCTTTTCCCGAACGCGACGAAAAGAATAAGCTCCCGATAATCCGCTTTGATCTAAATTCTTCAAGGGTGAATAAATAAAAGGTCTTTTTTCCCTCGTCTCTCGACGCGTTGTAGGGCAAACGCTTCAAGTGATCTGTTATCTCCAGTCACCGTCGGAAATTCGTAAAATTCTTCTGGCCTCCTCTACAAGAAAGTAAATTCTTCCTTCCGGTAACGTTCAGGATAATAATTTCAACGATTTAAGCTAATCTAACATTCTGTACATGCCATTTATTTGTATAATTAAATAAAAAATAATCTCTTAAGGTAGTTCTATAGGTACAGTCAAATAAAAAGTTTTGATCTCAATTTAGCCTCCATATACCATGTGGTTTTTTTAAGCTTAAGTCAATTAAGACAAGTTGTTGCTAATTGTTTCAAGAACAATATACTCAAAATTTAAGGTCATCCAAGGTCACTTATACTTGATACGTATGTATGAAAATTAAAAAAATCATAAACTTAGGATTTTTTTAATAAACTAAGGGAAGCTTCTTTGAAGTACAATGAAGAGCTGTGCTAAATTTTAAGAAGGTTCACCATCTAGATTTCAAGATATTTAGAATTGAAAATGGCAATATTTAACACGGGCTCTTATCAGAGGGCACTGAAAATTGGCATTTTAAACAATAAATATCTTAATTTCTATACGTGATGATACCTCTTGAAATTTGGTACGAATATTCGTAATATATTAAAGAATGACTGTATACCAAAATTTTCAACAAAACTCTAAATAGACGATAAAACTATAAAACTACCTTAACATATGAATCAAAGACAAATTATTGAATTTTTATTTAAGTGAATTATCCTACTCACTACAAAACAAAAATCAGTTTGATTTTCCAGGTTTTGTGACGATTTGAGTATATCAAATTTTTAAAATAAGAAATTATACCGCATCCAAATAATTTTTTCCAAAAGCAAAAAGTATGCCAAGCAATGGAGGGTGGTCCATCGTTTGTGTAGTCTTGAATTTTTTTTTAAGTTTTTTAAAAATTGTGAATGTCTCTCTATTGGATAGTAAGCAAAAAAAAATTAATGAGATTATATAGTATAACTAAGTATCCACTAACCACCACGATAATTTCTTCCATACTCAACAAGTCGCATTTATCCATTTTGAAATTTTTAATTACGTTCAACATTTTTAATACGAAAACGTTGGAGGCGCCGGACGTTCGCCGTACTATATCAATATTTGCATTCGCATTTTCGAGTGTGTGCTCACCCGAATCGGGAGTGAGAGACTACATATGTAAACGCACTATAATACCGATCGACGTGCTTTCACGAGCGCCATGGTTGATCAAATGCAGCTCATCGTGGCGTTTCGTCATTGTTTCAAACAATATTGAACCGTGAACGAATGAGAAAATGACGCAGAAGGAGCGAGAGGAGAAAAATCATAAAAATGAAGAAAAAAAGCCATAGTGACAAAAAACCATAGAAAGAATAAAGGTTACATATCACAGAGACAAAAAATTGGTCGAACAAAAACGTACATAAACATAGTTAATGCATATTTGGTCAACTCAACACTATAGCATTCTCAAAGCACTCAGTATCTACTCAAATGGACGAATTTAATTTAATTATTTTAAAGAATGAACGAATTAACTCTATATAGTTTAAGCTATAATATTTATTTAAAATTATTTTTATTTTTAAAAACTTTCTACATCTTGTTTTTTAACAATTTAACTAATTTCATTGTTCAATAACTAGTTTATTTTGTTTAAATTTAAAAAAAAATGTAAACTATTTTTTACAAAGTGACAAATTAGAATAATGTTCTTACATTATTTAACTTTTATGCAGATTTTATGCAAATAAGTATTACATTGGAAAATAAAGATACAAAATAAAAATTTATAATTTTATAGAAAACAGTGAGAAATAAAATTCTCAACGAACGGAGCTTTATTATTTTCTTCGATATCGTACATTTTGAAACTTTAGTTGCCAAGTATGAATATTCGAATGTTCATCCTCCTCTGGTAAATTTCTCGAATACCTTTATAAAAATTCTGTTTGCCATCGAGCTCTGGGCGATTTTTCCGATTTTTGCAACTCATAACTTTTGTCTAGTTATTTATACACATACTCACCCGAATTTTGAATAATTTACGAAACATATCGAGGACTCGTGTTTTTTTTCCAAGCGAATGACCTGTTAGATTTTTAAATAATTTTTTATTTATTTTTTCTCTATTTCTCTCTTTCATATCCGACCAGACTGACAATATTCGGAGAGTCGTGTCGTCGCATACATATAACATTGTACGTATACCTTATTATTCAAGAATAATGTGCGTCCTTTAAAAATGCATCTGTTGTTCAGGACAATAGTGAGCTTCGTGGATACATATTGTATAACCGATGGCGCACAATTTCGCTCGTTAAAGCAACAGTTTTTCCTTTTTTTCTTTAGATTTTTCACCCTCATATTTTTTTGAGCTTTTCTTTTGCTGTCTGTCACGGCCATGACGTTAGAGGCCAGAGCGTCAAAGTATCGGAAAACGTGCACCGTTTCTCATTCACGATATTCCACGTTGTAAAAATATTTTTCCTCGTGCTTTTTCTGCCAGTATTCCACCGAACGCCTCTCTCTCTCTCTCTCTCTCTCTCTCTCTCTCTGAGCTTTCCTCTGCGAGCTTTTCCCGAGCTAGTATAATATCGCGAATGTTGACCAACATTGTACACCCCAGAGAAAAAGCTACCATGAATTAAAAAACGATGATTATGGATTCGATTATTTTTATAAAAGGTCGAAACTTCCCCATTGATCATCAATTCAACGAAGCTTTTACTCAAAATATAAAGAATTTACCGCAATATAAAAGTTATTAGAGATACACAAAAAAAAATTGTCATGCTTTGAAAAAGTTCCTTGTCTGGATATAAAATTTCTGCATTTTTGTGTCCTTTTCGTGTTAAAAATCTACAATCGTAAACGACAGTTAATGGACATCAGGATAAAAATAGGAGTGACTTCCCGATGAGAATAAATATGTGATATTTAAATATTATTTTACCTTGAATGTATTTTTAAACGTGCGACGACAAACTAATTAATTTGAAGCAAACGAGTAAAAAGCCGACAACAAGTACGAAGAAAAAGTGTTGAATTTCGGACAGGTTGAATTTTCGCTGACTCACGGAAAGTGACATTGGGTGAGAACACGATATATGAAAAATAAATTGCAATTATCGGAAAACTGTTGCTCCTGATCGTGTTAACACGCTCCATCATAGTTATTACCCCGGGATGTGTATTTATAATACACGTAAGGGCGCGCGTATTTGACAATTATAAACGACCACAGGAGACCCTTTGCCGTGAGAAAGCGTGGATGAGCTTTTCTCCCTCATTATCGGATTTTGGAGCGAAGAGCTTTCCGTGCTCTTGCGGACGTATATGAAATAAGAATGCACAAGTATAAAGAGATCGGTCTTCTTTTTTTTTCTCACTGTAACATTAAATGAATCGCCGAGAGGGTTCCGTTGCCATTACAAGTTTATACCCGAAGAAATTGCTCGTCATTCCTAGCGCCTGAAAATGAGAGCACAAAGGATGAGGAGAAAAAAAATATAATAATAATGAAGATGAGAAAAGAGACACTTTCAACGGAGAAACACCCAGCCCGAGAAAATTCAATCTCGAGGTCGTGAATATTTCTTGGGACCCTTTACGCGAGGCCAACAACGTTACACCTCTATAATACGCAGTATAATTTATAATAAAGATAAAGATTTGGGAGCTATATTCTTGCCAAATATATATACACTATATATAGGAAAAAAATTAATAGAATAAAAGAAAAAAAAATGAGTCTTGATCTTTTAATAAAAATTTGATAATATTGGCAAATGCGATTGATTTCAATCACAAATGAATAAATAACGAATGAGTTTTACGTGTCTAAGTCTGCAAAATGAAAAACTTTAACTCTATCATTACTTGTGGGAGAGATTAGAAAATAAATAACTCCCCAGGAGGAAAATTTACCAAATATTCGTATTGTAATTTCAAAATCACTTGGTATAGGTTATGAAAAAAGTATTTAAAATTATATACATGTAATTATTTGGAAATAATGATTGATGAGACAGAAATTTTTCACTTCATATAAACTTCCTATTCAATAATAAAACAAAGTTTTCAATTTATCACGATATCGGTGAATAGCAGAGTATATTCGAACCGACCAAATCGATTTTCTAATTCAAACAGCAATTTTATTGAATGAACCTTTCATTTCTCTTTTCATTGTATATACGGTTGATCACGGAAATGAGTTTTTTTCAGGGCGAAGGCGAAAGAATGTTTTTCCAAGCATCAGCTTGGAAAAATGTGAAACAATGGCTCGTAAAAAAAGAGTTGAAAAATAATCATCGCTCGCTAAAAAGAAAAATAAATAAAAAAGGTAAAGTGAGAAGAAATAAGGTTTTGATTGCTGGAAAAGACTGAAAGTTGGCAAAAACTTTCATGGCCCGGCGAAACTGTCTTTAATGGGAGCTGCGGTTGGAAGAGTGAAGAATTTCGGTTATGCGAATGAGGCTAATGTAAACGCTGGGTCCAGGGAGGCCGTGCCAATGAGAAGCCATTCGCGGGAGGAAATGGAAAGAGAAAAGGGTGAGGAGATCGAGGGATGAGAAAAAGGACAGGGTGAACGAGAACGCTGCGTTCCAGTTTGTTCACGTCAATCGCATACTCTGTCGAGCCTCTCTTGTCCCATTCAAGCTCTCGCACGCTCAAAAGGAGATTAGCGAGGGCGTCCAAACCACAAGCCCCTTCCCAGTTTCATTGTTCTTCATACAATACCCTAATTTTCAACGTCCATGTGTCTACAACTTACACGATTTTTGATCTACTTCAAAGTAACGTTATTCTTAAGGAAGCAGGTGGCTACGTATATACAGTCAGACTAAAATATTATGTTCAAACGAAGAAGATTAAGGTAGCAATCTCTCAAATTGACTTTTAATAAAATTTTATAAAATTAGAACATTATATATATATATAGGTACATACTTATAATCATAAGACGTTAACCATTCTATTTTAGAAATAAATTTGTTTCATTGTTTCTTCAATATTCTAAGTTATTCATTCTTAAATGTATTTTAATAATTTTAAGAAGTGGGCAAAAAATGTATTGTAAGTTTAATATTAAGAGATAAAATATATTTCGTTGAAAATTGGTCAATTGATGGCGTCGTCATCGTCATCAGCTGACATCAATTTCGTGAGGTTAATTAACAAATATTTGAAAAATTAACTTTTTAACGACTCCATATGAATCGTTGATAATTTGTTTACTCGCGAAAGTACTTGTAATACAAAACAAATCAGTTTATTGACGGACAGTCGGTTTTGAGTATTTCAATATTTTTGTATATCAATAAAAGTAAGACGTTTTATTATTTGTTTTTTGATGGTGGAGCATTTTCGAGTTTATTTTTATTTGGCTCATCAGTTTTTGATAATTTGATAAACTTGTTACTCCACGAAGCGATTGATGTAAAGGGAACTTCAGTTCGCGCTTACTGGAAGCTTAACCGTGCATACGGTAGATTGAGTACTAAATTATAGAGCTTGGTTAATTCCAGTTCAAAGGGAAGTCGACTGAAATGAACCAGAGCTCGAATCGCTGAGGGTAAACATGAGGAAAGCTTAACAAAAATCGTTCATTGTAACAAAAATAAAATGTTTGACCACCTTCTTTACGAGTATTTTCAAAGCACCCTTCTACAATATCTTGTCACAAAAATCGTTAAAAGATTGGGAATACTCGTGAATATAATCTCATCGAAAAATGAGATTACATTAACCCTGAAAATTCAATCACTTTTGCGAGCTTCGTTTACCTTCGCGACGGTTCCCTTTTTTTCAATCAATTGAATTATACAATTGAATTTTTTTGTCATAACCCCCTCGTGACGTTGTGCGAATAAAAAAGAGTCTTCACGTGTATACATGCGTACGCTCAATGCAACCCTGATGAAAGATGAAAAAAAGTTAAACTCAATTTGCTTTATTCTCCACCGGCGGTGTATATTTCATCACCGGATCAAATTTCCGTCCAAAAAATCTAGATTGCGCATACATACAGAAGGGGAGTTGTTATTGGGGCAAAGCTCTTGAGTCTAGTACAAGCACTGGCAGATTCAAAGAGATAAAAGTCGGCGCATTCTCCGTGCCGCTTTTCCCTCGAAAAAATTAATCGCTCTTATATTTTTGATATTCAACGAACAAACTCTCGTAACATGTCACTGACTGATTATTATTTATTGATTTTCACTGTCCTATATTTAACCTTACACATACAAATTTTCAAAGGGAGTATAAATAATAAGCATTATTTTTATTAATTTTATTCTTTTTAATTAACCTTTATTTATTATTTACATTTTGTTTCTTTTTTTATTTTTTTACTCTCTAAAACATGCCAAGCTTATTCAGGATTTAAAATAGTTTAAGATAGTTTTTTTTTCTATTTTTCTCACGTTTAATTTAAGTGTTGCCGAAAGTCAGAACGAAGAGGGTTTAATCAAATCTTAAGATATTGTTTTCGATATGAATTGCAATTTTGTCTCTTAATATTTCGCAAATTTTTGGTTCTTCTTTACAGATTATTTATCACGTTTTTTAAATCCATTTTAATTATTTTTCATTGGTTCATTATTTAATTAAAATCAACGACGTATATCCAGCGCGAATCAAGGGAATTTCGTGAGGGAAATTCAATTAGTGGATTTGCGGGATATAGGAAAGTCGACATGCTCAAGTGCGTAACCGCGATGTATACGATACTCATGCATGCACGGATGTATATGAAATTCCATAATGAAATGCGGCCAATTTACGTTGTCGAATCGATTACGAAAAATCAATACGCTAAAAGGCTTTAATTTAGGAACCCGAATGCTCAACGCACAAACGCCCGATTTAATTTATTACCGACTATATTGTCATTTACGTTGGTTACACGTGCACTTTCGGTCAATAATTTACATTCTCGTAGAACAATATCGCTCAATTGACCATGCAATAAAATCATACCCTGGAAATAATTTTCATAATTGTAGGTCGCCACTCTTACTTTGAGTTTTACTCTCATCATATTTTATTCTCAAATTTCTCCGTAGAAATATAGAAGTCAAATATTTTTTCAAGTGGATTTCATTGTTATCAGTACTGGCTTACATGAGATTACAAAATTTCGACGTATTTCACGTCGCATTCAGGGCCTCAAACGCTCGAAATATTTTTACTGTTTCGTATCTTGTGTTAATACCTAAATAACAATAATTTAATTATTTATATCAATATTAAATAAAAAATACATTTTAAAAATTTTTTTGAAAAGATACTCGATTAAATGATCAATTTTTCGTGTAAGGAGAAAAAGGGTGAATACATTTTTTAAATAATTAAGAAACGCGGTAGCGTTTCGACGCTAAGTGTATAGTAAAAGTAACTGAGCGGAGGATGGATCGAGCATGACGACGCTATATACCATTCTCATCTGCAGTAAGATCGGGTTTTATCTGTCAAATTTAAATTTCCATTTGATTTTCGGATCAGGCACATTAAGCAATCAAAAATTTAAAGACAGTGCACCAATAAAATTACGATATCTCACAATGTATTTAACGAGTGACTTTAATGTAAAGTCACTCGTTAAATATATGGTAAGATATCGCGATATTTTAGTAGAATTTATTTTGAGAAATATTTCACAGTCGTTAAGTTATTCGTATTTAAATACCATTTTTTACTGATGATGAGAAATCAAACCAGTTATTTTTTAAAATAAAAATTGGTATAGCGTGGTAACGTTATTTTTAGACGCAAAAAGTTCATAAAAGAGAGACAAATATAGAGCTACACGCGTCTGGAGAGAAAATAAGAATGCGGAGAATATGTAGATTATGAAATCTTTCCCTGACAAAATTTATTTTCCCCATAGCAGTTTATGATGAAACCAGGAGTGTATTTTATTACACACCTTTTTCCTTTCAAATGACAGAATCTTCATATATTTACGATTTAATTACTCAAAAGAACTGATAGCAATGCCTAAAAAAAGATTTGAAAAAATCATTATTTGTGTTTTAAATATTTGGAAATATAACCATAGAATTCTGAATACGAGTAAAAGGCTCGAGTTTTTTTTTCGCTAGATAAAAAATTGATCCCACTTGCGTCAAAAACGAGCGTCATCGTGGTACGGGGCTTAGAAATCTGTCCAATGCGGATATTTGTAAATTAAACGAAGATAAAAGTGACGAAATTACTTATCGCTCATGCACAGATTCTTATATATATACATATGCTGGAAGATCTAACGAAACAGTCCAAAGAAGATCGTGTCGTGGCAAGCAGAAAAAATAAGGTGAAAAATTTAGACAGCAACGAATTCACAATTTTAAAGAGGTTTTTAATATTTAATTTCATTAAAATTATTTGTAATTCTAATATAATTTTTACTACGATTAACAAAAATATTACTTTTAATTATTTTAAAAGTTTTTAATTATACTAAGCATTTGTTAAAATTAAAGTGAAGAACGTAAAATGAACGTACATCAAAAAAATAAAATAAATTCTAAATAATCCAATGAATAACTTTTCAAAATGTTCCCTTTGCTGGGTCTATTTACCTAGGTCTATCATTTATTCAGAAGCCATCTTCCATACAAGTGATCCTAGTATATTTTGGTCAGACAAACTCGAAGAGAACTTTCTCGAAGACCATTTATTATTAAATACGGAGTTTCTTGGCTATTTGCTTTATTCATGAAGGACCACGAGTTTTCGTCATCGCATCAAAGTGAGTGATGATAGTGATAAAAACAGAAAGTGAGCTCCCGATAAGGAAAAAGTACATCGTACATATGTAATGCACCCTCGGGTGAATTTTTTTGATAAATTTTGTGTATAATATTCATGATCAACTAAATAATTTGATTATTTTATCTATTCACTTACTAATTATAAACTGTAAATTTTTCACTTCTTCCAGACCAAAACTATCCTTTCGCTTCTTATTAACATATACATGAAAATACATATATCTCAATTTCCATACATATTGCTTCCAACGCTTTAGCTCCTTCTTATTTTTGCATACATAAGCTGGATCAAGAGTTGAAGTTGCGTTTGAATTTTCGAAATTATTCATATAATATTGGATTTCTTTAATTGAAAAATTATGGGGAATGAGAGATTTGGTAAATAACTTTGTGTTTGCCAAAAGTGACTCCCTGCTCTATGATAGAATTAAAATGAAGGATTATGGAATTTGTATTGCCACAGGTCATTTTAAATCTACCAAACCGACGGTATTGAAACTTTGTAAAATTATGGTCATTAAATATTGACGATAAAAACAAGTTAATTGAATTTTTGTTTAGGCAGAGGGTCCTGAGAAAAAAATAGTCTGCTATGTGAATAAAGGGCGTTTTTATATGTTTGTGCTGTTACTGCGAAAATGGGTTTTGAAGCATAAATTCTCGATGAGGGGTTAGAGAGGGGGCGTGGTGAAGATTTCCTTCTTCCCAATATAGTCATACACTTATTTTTTATAAAACTCCAAATACATATGTATATATATATGAATCTATATCTTGTATTCTGATAGTTTTATGACGTATCTGAAAACAATCCAGACCGACTTAAAAAAAAAATTTAACTCATCCGTATATAATGTGTGAAGTGGAGTATGACTGCATATCGCGATTCTGTCCCAATTCTCAAGAATTTGCCGATTTTGCTTTTTCATCACTTGGCATCAAGACACGGCTGTGTCCCTTGAGGAGATTCGATCGTATCTTCGCCTGAGCGCATTCGTCTCGAGTGTACAGTAAAGACTAAAATCGTCAAGTACAATTATTTCCAATATAATCTCTTGAAAATTTTGTATTGACGACTTATTAAAATATTCGCAAAATTTTAGTTACATACATATAAAACGGATAAAAGCTTATTGTGCTTGTAATTTTTGATCATCGTCGTTTATTTCTTTTATTGATCACGTGCTTTTTTTTCCTTTTAAAGTTAACAGCTAATGTACAAAAGTTATAGTGATACGAATACATTTTATATTCGATTTTGTTTAATTAGTAAACATTTATTTTGAGTGTGTTTTGCATTCGTTTAATGTTAAAGATTATTTCCTTTTCATATTTCCAGCCGAATCTAAATTATAAAAATTTTCAAACGTCACTACAACTTCTGGTTCAGTTTTTGTGGTAACAACATCCTTAATTAAGGACATTGCTACGATAAAGTCTCAACTAAAGACATAATAGTATGACAATCGAAATTTTTTATAAACGAGATCTATAGCTGTATAAATATGAAAAAAATAATCTATATTTTCCGCATTTTCTATATAATGTATGATAATCTGTATATCGATGACGAAAAAAGTTTATTTTTATTATCAATATTTTCTATCGATTCAGAAAAATATTCAAGTACATGGGAACTTTGATAACAAATTAGTGTTGTTAATCTCTTCTCGCGACACGTCGTTGTACGTAGATTGTAATTGATGCGGTTGGAGTGCCATTAAATAATCGTAGATCGCGGTCTCGGGACGTCGACGGGAGAACGAGAGGTGTTAGTTATATTTGGCGTCCCGTTTAATAATATACGTCCATGAACGTGAACATTGAAGTGATCGATATACAGAGTGTCCGAAAATGTTTACTCAAAAATAATAAACGTTGATTCCCAATAAAATTTCGGACTTTTCGATGTAACGCAAGAGATGAGCTCGAGTGTCGTCGCGCTCATCTTTACGCGACGATCACTCATTGGCTTAACTTTTGATTCCTGATTAAATTTTTAATTAAATTCCTGATTAAGGTTTTTACAATCCTGCTTCACTGCATCCTTCATTTCTGTCCTTCCTTGTTTTTACCACATATCATTTCCTTCCTCCACCATTCCTTCATATTCCATTCTTATCCTCCTTTTTCAGATACCACTCCTTTCCTGCATCTTTTCGTATTCCACCTTTTTAACTTTTTAAATACGTCCACAGCTGACTGACTCCCTAACTCTGTATCGAATTCGCGCACTAGGACACGGGGAAACTGCGGAAAACCCGTGTCGATACAGTCGACGATATTTTTCTGTCTTTTCCCGAAGCATATGGTACCACCCGGAGAACCCAGAAAAACCCATCTCCCGCTCGGAATTTTGATGCGCGAGCGGTCACCCATCGCAGTACTGTCCATGGACAGCGTTGCTTCACTTGGGTGATATCTCCGAAGTCGCACCTCGGTCGCGCACCCAATTCCATTGGTTTCGATTTTTTGATATATTATTCGAGTTATTGACCTCGGCACAAGAGGACATCCTGTAGAAAGGAATCGTATACGCGTGTTGCAGGAATAACGAAACAGCTTGGATTCGGTCTCGTACACAGGTAGAGAGCGGTCGAGAGTTTCTGGCATTTCGGTAGGCTACTGCGCCATTAATTAATCTTCGGGCATTCGTCCAGCGGCGAGAGTCGAGCGAGTAGACCTCGATGCGGCTATTGTCGTCCCGTCAAGCTTTGTGATATACGTCGCGCTAATACAGGCCATTCCATAACGTTGAAAATACATTTTTCCCCCTCCGCAAATAAATCAGATATATTTTTTCATTCATTTCATTTACATAAGTCCCGAGCTCTCCCCCCATGCTAATGAGAATTATATTCAATTTCGTTCTTGGCAGCTCTTTCTCTATCTCTCTCCTCGTTATTCACTCTCTGGCAGACTCCATTCTTCGGCCCATTTTATCCAACTATCGGAAATTCGTCGGGCGAGCTCGTTATCACGCGAAAAAATTTTTTTCGTTCCACCGGTCGGACGGGCTCGAGAGAGATGTAATTCGCGATATGAATTTGCCAAGTACGCGACACATAGCCGCGTCTTTGCGCTCATCGACGTTTCCGGTCCATCGAACGCATAAATCGGTCTGGCGAGCATCGACGTTATTCTTGTCCCATGGCACACCGGAGAGTATGAATACGGGACGAGCAGCGTGCCACCGCAAGGAATTTCACGGAGTTCTGTCACGTAGCCCAAAACTCTCACCACGACTCCACGTCATCATTGGCTCATCCCGGATAATTAATCCAAGTTCACGAATTTTTTATTTCAGCCAATCGAAATAAAATTCGAATTTCTATCAAACTCGGAGACTTGTTGGGAAGTAAAAAAAAGCAGAGCGTATAAACTTCTACATTGTAAAAAATGTCGCGATGTTAATCAAATTGTGTGAGTGGTAAAAGGAAATGGTGTAAAATAATAACACCGGTGTGTTTGGTAAAAAATGTTGAGCAGTGTTACTTGCTGATTTAACAGGGTTAAAAATCAATGTTTTTAGCAACAAGGATGATGGGCAGAGCTCGAAACTTTCCTGAGAAATGATAATTTTTCAATGGATGATGTTTATTGCACCATCAATGAAATAAGCATCACCTATTGAAACATTGAAAAATCGAGCTTCGCCCATATCTGTTCGGCAATAAAACTTTGTCAACGTTTCTCGCAGTCCACTCTATTAAGTAGCAATAAATGAACGAGAACTTTTATGAATTTTATTATTTGAATATATGACTTATATGACTTTTATTATTTGAATATCATTAAACAAATCGGTCCTCTAGTAAGGGAAAGCATAATTATTTCAAAAAACTGATACTTATTAAATATATAAAATTTTGAAATATTGCCAGAACACTTACAACAAAGCATCAACGTTACATTTATTATGAAAAAAATGAGTATACAATACATTTTTTTAAAAGAACAAATCTAGATAGTAAATTACGCTACATCAAATGTTCTACACGTGGTTAACTGCTAAAATATATATCTTCAAACATATATAAAAAAGTATTGACTTTTCATGGAGTTACTTTATTATTTTAAAAAGTGGTAAAAGCAGCATTTTGCATTAAAAAAAATCAATTTATGAATTTGAATTAAAAAGATAATGATAAATCGAAATATGAACTTGTAGTGGATGCTGTACGATGCTCTGGATCAGAATAATACTTTAAACTCAAAAAGTACACACTTTATCCAGCAAATTAAAAAAAATGTCGGAAAAATCATACAGGTACTCATCACGATCCTTTTTTGTTGGAAAAAAATTAATAATCTTTAATCATAAAAAAACTTTCAAATAGTCAAAGTGATGGGTTTTAAAAAAATGGCTTTCACGTAAACGAGAGTAAAGTTGAAGAAAATATGAAATTTTTTCATTGTAATGTCAGAGTGGCCCCATCTTCTTGCTACTCTTCTGTAAATGTTTACGTGCATGTACTTTCCTTGAGTAACTGTCATGACTCTTTGTTGGTATATATACATAAGATTCTTCATATAACTTAAAAATTAATTAATAATTTTGTATATCATGTTCGAAATATTTTCTGCGCCATTAATCCGTTGTATTTGAAATTTCAGATAATCGTTATCATGCCGATCTCGGAATTCCGCAAGAAGAAGCTGCTCTTCGTCTTCAACACTTTCTTCGGTGAGTCGGGGGTGATGAAAGATTGCGAAAAAATAGAGCAACGGTTATATAGTAATAGAGCGACGGATAATATCGTTGAATGAATGTGTTCGAGAGATGAAAAAGTCGTACGATATAGAAATCAGGCGAGCAATAAAATATTTCGCTGTGAACGTAGAAAACGAAGCCTCGAGCGTCTTGCCGCTCTTTCCTTTCTTCTTTTCGACGTTTTTAGCTTTGCCCTCACCATTCCGTTTTTGGCTTGCCTACTTTACCCTTCCCTCCCTTTTCGACGAGTGAAATACGACCATATACGAGATCCGACCGCACTTTCGGGCTCCAGGGATCGTTACGTGCCGAAAACCAAGCAAACCCGAAAAGAGCTGCTCTCTCTCTCTCTCGCTCTAGGAAAATCTTGGTCGTTCGGCCATGGAGAAGCTCGAAACGAGAACCTGCTACTTTATATCCTACAGACATTTCGCAAAGATCGTATTCTCTCTCTCTCTCTCTCACTCACTTTCTCTTCTCTTACCGTACAAAAAAACCCTAAATTTCGCCGGCCGTATAATCCAAAGGATATCTAGAAAAAACGTCCCGGGAGACTCATAATTATTTACGACGCGGAGGCCAAGAAATCGAGTGGTCATCTGCGTTAAGATCGAGAAAAAAATCTCACGCCTTCACCGAGCATTTCTTCACATCAATCTTGTTTAGACTTTTACTACAATTTTTCTAAACGATTATATATCTGAAGATGGAATCACGTAATATTTTTTTAGACTGATTTTCTTCAAATTTTACAGAATATTTCATTTGGGTAATATGTATAAATATGACTGTAGATATAATAAATATGTGAAAAAAGACTTCAAAATTCAAAAATTACAATAGTGTTATAAAAAATAACACGTTAAAGCCGTACATTTAGAAGCTCTGATATGAGCGAGTGTTGAAATTAAAATTTTTAATATAAATATCTCAACTTTTATTAATTTTCATTTTTAGCAATATTTTACAACACATTAAAAACGGTTTATATGATTGTTAAAAAGAATCTATGACACTAGAATTAAAAATAATATTCAAAATTAATTTAAATAATTCGAAATGCAACAGGAATTATTTCCTTGGTTGTCAACGAGTGTTGAATAACTTAATCCAATGATGTTAAAACGAGCTAAGCTGAATATCGACGAGAAAGAACGTGCCGTCGGCTTTCCCTTTTCTCTCCTCGACGTTTTTTTTCCTTCTTTGATCCTGCATGTGTGAGCCACGATCTCGTTGTTATTTTCTCAATTTTCATCGTGTTATAATGTATAGAAAAGTACACATGATCGTGAACCCATCGATACGTATATTTAAACACGAACACGTCCAAGACCTCGAAGCGTGCACACGCCTCGCAGCTTTCATTAGCTCGTCAACGAGACTTTCTTCTCTTTGATTAACGTTAACGCTAAACATATCTCTCTCCCTGACCCATTACCAATACATCTCGAATATTCCTTTTTATACTACCTGTTTCATTCCTGTTACATTCACGGACTTATTATATATTACTGGTAGGTTACAGTGGTTCGGGCGCTTCATACCCTCGCGATAATCGTGAAATTTACCATTAAGTAAGAAATGAATATTATCTTTATTTTTTTATATTTACCATTTCTGAACATGATTCGAAAAAAATGATTTATTTAAAAAAGCTGTTTTGTTAAAAAAATATCATCGTCTACTGGCGAATTACTAAAAAGTGCATATATCGCTAAGATATTTTTGTTTTGGTTTTTATTTATTTTTAAATATTTTTGTTTTTAAAATTTTTGTAAATACAAATTTTTTTGTAAAAACAAACATTTTTTGAGCGATCCTTTGAAGGATATAAAAGTTGATATATGTATAATAGCCCTCTGGTGGTGAGTCACAACGAAATGAATAATGCGAAAATTTTCTATGAGTTTAAATATACGTATTTGAACCAATTTTTATGATAATTATTAACTAAAGTACTGAAATATAACATCTTTTCAAACTTGTTGCACATTTTTTATACGTTGTTTAAGGTGATGCGAAACATTCAATTTTGAGTGAATTTTCGGACAAATCCTACTCTCATATCTTTCAAGCAAATGAACTGAAATTTGAATATATTATGCAGTGTATGCTGTAATAAGTTGTGACACTCTTGAAATTTCAAAAAAATAAAAAAAAACCAAAGTACAAAAAAATTTTTTTTTCGTTTTTTTTTGAAATTACAAGAACGTCATGCATTAGTATAATGTACATTGTATAACATTCAAATTTTACTTAATTTGCTTGAAAATTACGAACGTGAGATTTTTTCGAAAATTCACTCAAAATTGGGCATTTAACATCACCTGAAGAATCTTTATGCATTTTTTCAACATAAGATTTTCAAAAAAATGTTTACCAGATGATTTTACTTTTAGTTTATATGCAAAAAGTTTAATCGCATTGAAATGTTCTATTCCCGTCTATATAATCATTGTTTTATCGTAATTCTTCACATAATTTCCTTATACCTGTCATATACGATGTGACTGTCAAAAGATTTTCTGATTCATAATGGTACATTGTACGCACTTGACTTCATTCTAATTGAAAAAAAAAAGAAAAAATACAAAACAATGATTTGTCAATGAGAATAGTTGTTATTTATTTGAGAAATAATACATATTCTCATAAAATTTTTTACTCGACAGTTAAATAGATTTTTTTTTACTTTTTTATCTTCCTCCTTTGTTATCATTTTCTCTCGGCGATGACTGGAGTCTTCACGAGTCTCAAGAGTCACATTTATAGTTCTCATCCCTTGGATATAGTATTCCCATTCGAGAGAGCCGAGCTCACAAGCGTATACAGATTTATATAAATGGAAGCACGTTTGGATTTCAACGAATTACTTCGAGCAACTAATCTCACTTCGCGAATCCCGAAGCTCGGATGTGTTCAAGATTTTCGCGCAATAAATCTTCGAATGAAAGTTCCGCGACTGTTTAGGTTATTTCTGCAGAACAATTGATTAAACAATTAAATGGGTTTTCCTCACCTGACTAATCCTTTGCTATTTCCTTCTTGATTCAGATGTCAACCATAGTGGTGGCATTGATGCCAGTGACGTTGATCTTGCAATTCAGGTGAGATATTTTTTTTATTACTTTTTGTCGAAAATTTCAATCGCTGTGCATGGAATGTTCTTATTTTTAAGGAAATCGTAATACTATTTGGTAATACTTTATATTTATCTTTTAGAAAAAATGTGTAAATATTATTCACCTATAACATATTAAATGAATAATTGCACAACATGTTCAATAATTTAAAAAAGTATATGGATATATTTTATGGTGAATAAGGTATTTGAGATAGCTTAATCATAAAGTCACATACAGTTTTAATGAATAAAAAATTTATTTTATGCATACGAATATTTTATTCTCAAAGTTATATAAAAGTTGACCCCCTCGTTCATGGAAACTAGAGTAAAAGAATTGACACTATTGGCTCTTAACCAAGTTAACAGTACTCAAAATCTGCACATCGAAGCTTGTCACAAGAAAATGCTGCAATCGAAAAAGTTTTGGATGGATATGAGACATTTTGTGCCAATTCGATATCAGTTTGCTTTTGCATCTGCAATTTTTTGAAATTTTTTTATTTTTTACTTGTATTTGAAACTTTAGTCTTTATAATTTTTTAATTTATTAAAATTGTAAGTAATTTTTTCAATTTTTTTATTTGACCATTTATGATATATTCATTAAAAAAAATTACATTACTTTTTTTAAACGCCCATAATAACAATATTGTTATGACTTTCTTAAGGTGTTTTTTTTATTAAGGTAGGAGTCGCGTGACAGTCCATTCAGCGGTTTGGCTGTACGTGTTAATTAAATGTAAAATCATCACTTGAATTTTTTTGAGACAGAATTTT
>JAPYYW010000949.1:0-37194 GCA_030522545.1 Cremastinae sp. A BG-2022a
AGATTATGAATTTTTAAATTTTCATACGTACGTAGCAAGTACAGGTGGCCTTGAATGACCTTGAATTTTGAGTATGTTGTTCTTGAAACAATTTGCAACCACGTTTCTTAATATAAACTTAAGCTCTAAAACCACATGGTATGAAGATAAATTGAAATAAAAACTTTTGATCTGACTATACCCATACAACTATCTTAATAAAACATGTTACCTTATTCTGAATAAAAACTCGGTTATTAAAAGATAATTCCTTGTGTACGAATTATTTCGTGTTGGCTTTCGCTGGCTCCTATTTTATTTCCCAAATATTAAATTAACTAATTAATCTAAAACTAATTTATGATTCCACTCAAAGAGCGCGAATCGACGTTTAACGTTCGTTTGGTCAATTTAAAAAATCAAAAATCCTATTAACACAAAGGAATTCAAAATTACAACTGGCGTTCGACGTGGGGCCATATTAACCGACAAGAAATAAAAACGCTACATTATATTTTTACCGAAACAATTATTGTATTATTTGTAAAATATACTCATCTCGATTCAATGTCTTTCAATGTGTCAAAATGTCAATGCCTTTCACCCAAAAAGATAAAAACTGCGGAATCAATAACATAAAAATATTATTTTATATAAATCATATCACCAGGAATAGAAACATTTTTTTCATAACACATTTTATTGATTCGAAAAAAATGTCATTGGCAGTCCATCATGAGAGATTTAATTGAATCAGTATACATATTTAAGAAGATTTAGGTACTTTTTTCAGTGTATTAAAATAGTAATTCTTAATATTTTCAATAATTTTACACCATTTTCGATTTCGGACGTCATCCTCAACAGTGCATGATAGTATGTCACGAATATTGGCAATTCAAAATTTTCTTTCGGACTATCGTGATGAATTTCTGTTCTGTCGTGACTTTCTTGACACGAGTTTCTATGACAGCGAAGCAAACGAACGATCGGAAACAATCGTCAGCAATCGTGTACGTAAACGTATTTCAGCGTATATGTACGTTAGTTTAGGGATACACACTGATCGCAATCGCGATGTGTGTTTCGTTCGTTTCACTGTCACGAACGTGTCTCTCTTCCTACGTGTACTTTATCCGCGCATGGTATATGTGTAGGAGGAAGGTAAAAGAGAGGAAGAGAACGAAAGTAAAAAAAGAATGAGCACCACGCGAATCGCAAAGCGCTCCCGACAAAACTCGATTCACGACGATGGTAGAGTATTTTCGCGGCGACGGCTCGCGCGGGGTGCAAAATAACCGCAGGATGGGCGGCCAACAAACGCTAACCGGAGACCGCCTTCGACTCTCCTTCTTTCACAATCTATTCACTCTTTCTCTTTCTTTTTCTCTTTCTCTGTTCGTCGTCTCATCCTCGCTCTCCCACGCTACACCTGTCGTTCCTTTCCGCGGCCCCTAGGCTTCGATTGGTCGAGTGATGAAACGGCGGAGAAATTTTTAAATTACTCGTAGCTCAATAAATAAGGGAAAAAAATTATCCTACAACAAATAAAGAATAATCGATGCCGGAAATTCTGAACTTTTTGATATATAATTGTGCCCAATATAATATTATTTTCCATTTTCAAAAAATAATTATCAGAAAATTTGACAATTAAAAGTTTTAGACCAATTTCGGTTAAACTATTTGATTTTTGTTCATATATATTTATTACGTCCTGCAGTCGTAAAACCGGCTATATTTTCAGTATATTCTGTTATCATTAAAAAAATGTTAATTAATTAATAAAAATAAAGAAAATTATTCTCGACGACTATATAAGTCGACTCGACGAAGGCGAGATTGAAGCGTCAAAATTACAAGATTACAAATTTCTCATGACCGAGCTCGGTGCGTGAGAATGCCAAGCTCTTCAATTGGATATTTGTCATTTAGCGCTTTTCGGTTTGGATCATTTCAGCTCGAAACAAGCTGTTACCAAATTTTCCAACTCTTTATAATTAATTGTCTTATGAACTTCGTAGAAAGAAGCCCAAGTAAATTCGAATAAAATTAGTCAATTCATCACTGTCCAATTACAATTGTCAAACCAAATAAATCGATTCGAACTTTAAAAAGGTAATAACGAAAGTACAAAAATGAATTGTTGCTATTGAATTTTTTTTATGATATAAAGTGCTAATTGAGTGTTTCGATAGCTAAATTTCAAGCAGCATTATTGATAAAATAAGCGATAATTATCCCGAAAAAGTATGTTCAACATAAGCCAGAGTCTTATGAGAAACGGTTAAGTGAGGACGTCAGGGCTTTGAGAGGTGAAGTAAGCGGAGGGAAAATTCAAAGGTGCCGACGTTTTTAGCCAACCTGAGAAAAAAAAATTAGATAGACAGAACTATATATATATATAGTTTTTGTTAAGGATAAGCCTAGTTAGTTAACTCGCGAGGTTTTAGTTAAGTTTCCCCACCTAGATCCAAGAACACAGATTCCGCCAATCGCATCAGACACATCACGCGGTTAGGGCAAGACCGATAGGTGAAAGTACTCGAAATGGGGGAGCATAACTTAAACCGCGCGAGTTAACTAACTAGACTTATCCTTAAAAAAAACTGGGCCACCACCAATGAAATATTTTTTTAACCATCACACGACAGCGATGTCACGTTTCTAGACATGGCGCCTGCCGCAAGCTGAAATATCCTTTTTTCTGTCACTTTATCATTAATTTAAAAAAAACGGCCCGTTAAAATTGTTTCATATTTTACACATCGAATATCTGTTAATGATTAGTCAACTTAAATGCATAATTAAATTTTTCTCTGCATTCTAAATATCAATTTGACAGGTGCATATAACTGTTATGTTTTTTAAAAAATATGCTAAAAAAGGGCCGGTGAATCACGTCTAATTTTTTTTCCCCGCTTCAGGATATATTAGTGTATATTTAAAAAAATTTACAAGACGTTCTCTGTATAGTATTTAGAGTGAACTTTTAAACAATCTAAAATATCTCACGCGTCTTTATTGGAGTGTAAGGTTTAATTATTTACCATAAAAATACATGGTCATTGAACTTTTCAGTAAATTATTTAATTATAATATCGGATATGAGGCTTATACGTAGATGAATCTAAGTCAAATGAAATCACGATTTAATTATCTGCATTACATCAATACTTAACATTTCGAGGTTAGTATATACTTGGTAAAAATGATTTATTCAGTCTTAAAAGTCATTTATATATGATGCCTCATTTAAAAATAAGCCAAGCAGTAAGTCATTTAACTAGTAAGTATGTATCGCTAATACCTCCTTAATCCAAACCCCAAATATAGTAGCTAAATTTGAAAGATAAGAAAAATAAAATATACATTATTATTATTATTATTGTTAATAAAAAGTAAAATCGACATCGCTCCGATCGAGTATCCCACTTGCTTTAAAGTGGGGTAACACAATTAACCACGTGGCTATCCTAGGACGTCACGATATAAAAATCAATGAAAGCTAGATTATTCACGATTGAATTTCTAAACGAAGTAAATTTTGGAGAAGCTATTATCATTACTCGTCCCGTTCCAATCCACGTGGTCTTGACTCTCTCGGTTTCTTATCGGGTAAAATTAAAAGTGTTGATCTAATATGTTTTCGTTGATGGCGATTAGAGTGCACCACCATCGTGTGAAGTGTGTGCGCGAGACTCAATTCTGTTTCTTAGAATCCACACATTCAACACACGAGAAAGTAAGGGGAGAAAAAAAATTGGGAGAGGAGTCCGGACATGTTTACTGGGAGAGAGCGTGAAAGCTGATAAGAGGAAGAGAAGAGAGCGAGAGTAGGCTGAAGAGAATAAGTTGAAAGAAAGGCGAGGTGAGAGGAGGATCAAAAGTATCATCCTTTTGTGTATGTGAACATTTTGTGTACACTTTTTGCAAGCGTTGGATAGACGAGCTATCACTATATATTATATTCTCCGGAGCCGAGGGAAAGAGTTACATGTAATTAAGTATCGCGAGCAAATTACGTCCAGGGCCAATCAGCTCCGAGCTCTAATTACCGTGGCGAGAATATATCCCGGGATGGATTCTTTCACTCGTTCTCCTGCTTCTTCATTTCCCGACCTTCGTCTCGCTCCTTATATTCTTTGTTTGCCAAAGAATTTAGTAACGATTTACCTCTTGTAAACCTGGATACTCTTCTCCAATTACGCCTCCATCCGGGCTCCTCTCTTTGTTTATAATATAAATCCAGTCATCTTGTCAGTGATAAAGATTTTAAAGTGAATTTGTCACTGAGAAAGCAGTGAAGCGTGTAATGAGGCGGATTATACCGAGAGAAGCCGGGAATAATAACACGAAGAATCCAAGCAATTTGCCTGCCGACGATGAGATAGTCCAAGAATGTTCAAGTCGACACACAAATAAAAGTTCGATCTTATTATTTCTCATTCATCGAGATTGAGCGGTAGGCGTGGACGCGTGGCCTTTTACATTATTCTCGCACTCGTTGTACTCTAAAAAAAGAGCTTGGGGAGAGAAGAAGCAGTAAGAGAGAGAGAGAGAGAGAGAGAGAGAAATTGGGGAAGGATGAAAAAGGGAGGAAAAGAATAAAAGAAGAAGAAGAAGAAGAAGAAGAAGAAGAAGAAGCGAAGAAGCGTCGTCTCTGAGGGAGAGCCACGAGAAGTGAGATTCACTGATAAATGAGCGGGTGTTTCTCATTTTGTTCGAGAATTCGGACCATCCTGGCATCGTGTCGGAACGAGGACGAAACCTGAGGGCTCGGCAAGCATATGGGCGGGGCATAAGCGGCGCATCGCGTTCCCTCCGAACCCTCTCTCTTTGCCCCGCAAACATTTTCTTCTCTCATCATCCTATTTTTTTGGTCCACTGCGTGGGCGCGGGGGTTCACTCCTGAGAGCTCTCTCTTCTCCCGGGTGCTTTTTAGTGTGCGAGCGACCATGTGACGAATGCACCATTTCAAGAGACGAACGAGAAAGCAAACGAGAGACGACCATCGCAGGAAAAAAGGGACTGTTCGACCGAGAAAGAAATTGCCTCAGGTAGCCAACGACTTGTCAAGTGAAAAATTGATGAATTTTTTCAAGACCGCTGATGAAAAATGAGGCGAGATATACGATTTTTTTGTCGCCACATTACTTTTTCCAGGAATCGGTGAAAATCGTAGCTCCTCATCCTTCTTTCTATTTTGGAACGGGTTAAATGACATTTAACACAGTTTTTTACTTTTTTTTCCATTAAGTTTCATATATAGGTACTTTTTATTTTCATTAATGATGAGTGTGTGATTCTTTATAATCGATTCTATAATATACATCATAGCGTCCAGTATTATACATAATTACAGTTGTAAACCTTTTTGTTTTCGTTCTTTTTCATCTCGTTTTCTCTTCTTCTTTTTCATCTTCCCTCTACTCTTACACTCGCACTCAGCTCTCCTCCTATTGACCCGCTCGTAATCTCGCTCGATTTACGACTCATACGCCTTATACACGTTTTTTCAAACTTTTCTTTCTCACGTTTCCTCCTTCGACTCGTCCCTTTTGTTTCTTTAATATTTAATCCAGACGGCGATTACGCGTACCGCGTTGTTGCTTAGCTTTCGAGTGACAGTGGATGGGCCGAGGTGGCGTTACCTCGAATCGTTTCTTCTTTCATCCTTTTTATTTGTTATTATTTTTCGCCGTTCCTCTTCATCTTTTTATTCCTTGCAATTCTCTTTTCTCTAATCTCCTTTCGCTCCTCTTCTTTTATTTTATCGTAATTATGCGAGTGGAAGGGTGAAACGAGGCGTGTAAAAAAAAAGGTTTATCCATTTTTTTGTTCCTTCGTCTTCTCTCGACGCGAGCATACAGCGATGGAACAAGAATTTTTCTCACTATTACGATTGTTCGCGAACGATTGCTTCTTTTTTCACGTAAAAAGGAAGCGTGTCCTAACATTGTTCGACCGATTTGAATGAAATTAAAAAAAAATAAAATAAAATAAAATAGAAAATAAAAAATTGCCATATTATTTACAAAAAAAAATAGTGTGAATTGGACAGAAGCGATTTTTAGTTTGCGGGTCACCTGGGTGCAATATATGTATGACAATTGTGTATAGGTTTCCACATCAGGCAGTGGGTATCGTTCGTGTTTCGCGTGACGTCATCGAGAATCTTTCCTCCATTATTAAAATCAAGTAATAATTATAATATTAAAGTAACAATAATAGTAATGATGATGATAATGATAATAATAATATTAATAATAATAATTGTTGGGATAATAATAAAATAATAATAATGAGTATCGAGTGAATAGAGAGAAAGAGAGTGATGGATAGAGATATTCTCGAATTGGTCTTTCGCGCAGGTTTACGAAGCACTGCATCACATCGAGATCCCGGATAAAACGCCCACTCCGGCATTTACCGAAAATCTTGAAAATTTATCGTCACTGGTATCATTTAATTTTTATTTCGCTTCATTTTTTTAAGTTACTTTACGCGTATTTTTCGATCTTCGGATGTGATTTTTCTTTAATTTCTTTCTTTAATGTACTTTTTTGTGTGGTTAAATTGTTTCTCGTTAATTCACTTACCAAAAACACCTTTAACACTCGATAGTTTTATGACATTACACGATTCGTTTAATTCTAAAAAGGAGGAAGTTTTTCACACGGCAGTTCCCGCTACTGGCCGCCATTACAGTGAGTAACGTTTATATGATTCCCTAGGAAACAAATAAATAAAATCTATCTATGCTTATCTTCTTACACGCGCTTCTTTTCCTTCGTTTTTCCACTTTTATTTATTTTATGTTTTTGTTTATTTAAAAATTTATTCCAAAGAGCTTCTTCTCATTTTCGAGAGTGATTGGGAAGTACCTCGAAAATACGGAGCGTCGATTTTATTCGACTCTATCGATCGTTCCAATTTCATCGACTTATTCCTTTCGTTATTTTCGTCTTTTCGATTGGCCACCAATAACGCTCTTTTATTGCAAATCTCCTAGCTGTCGTTCATCGCAATTCAATATTTTCTTCACTCGTCTCAACTTTACAAAATGTTTTGTCTACCGAAAGCGAGAGATATCGACCTTTCTCCCTTTTTCCGGTCCACTTAAACTCGAAGTTAAATTGCTCGACAGTCTAATTTTAAATGAATTACTCGAATACATCGATAGGTATATACAGCGATACCAGAGGATGATTAATGATTAAATAGTTTCAATGCGTACTGAACTAATCGTACGTAATAATCACAACAATGATTAAATTTCGTATCGGTATTTCCTTTTTTTTCTGCTCGTTATTTCTCACCGGTTATACGAAATACGATTTGCATAGCGAAACACACGTATCACTTTCCGTGCATATTTTTCACTCGCCTTCATAATTACTTTAATACTGCCGTACGCGCCGTCGCGGTATATATTTTAACCGGATTCGTCCCGTCCTCCCGTTTCTTCCCCGAGAAGGGAGTATATATATTTTTCGTCAGATTTTGGCTGCTAATGCTGAAATATCGGTCGCGTAAGATCCGCACACTGGGTTCACTGGGGTGAAAATTTGGCATCGCAGAATCGGCGTTTTACGGCCACTTCGAGATATCGACGATCGGTGATCCCGTCTCGAGCAATCGGTCACGAGGCGGTGCTCGGCATCATCGTCAGGTCTCTGTGAGCCTGAGGATCTCGGGAGTGGGCATCCCGGAGTGTTCGCGAGCCGAATATTCTGTCACATCCAGAAACAGTGCACTTTGCCTCGTCATCGTTGTCGTTGTCGTTGTCCTCATCGTCGTCGTCGTCGTCATCATCGTCGTCATCATCGTTATCGTCCCGTCGATTGTCGTTCGAAAGTGAGACGTAGGCCGGCGCCTCGCTTGCCAACCTTGAAAGCTGGCTTAGGTGGCTCAGCCGCTGATGCGTCAGACCGTTCAGGCCGACCAGGTGGCTCGCAAACGATGACAAGCCCGGGAAGCCGGTTCCCAGGTGAGATGGCGGCGGCGGCGGCGGAAGCAGAAGATGCGGCGGCGGAATCCTCGGGGCCATCGAGTAGCCGGCGCCCAGTCCGGCTATGGCCGAGTCAGCGGACCACCTCGCCAGGAGATCAGTGTGTAACAGAGGACTTATGGCCTCGTCCATACGCGGCGAGAGACTCCCCGGTAGACTGGACGACAGCGGTGGACTTGCACTCGTCGACAGCAACTTTCTGTGGAGATTCAAGTTCGCCGAGTGCCGATCCCGGGATCTTTTCGACGGGAATGCCGCGTTGCAACCCTCGACGCTGCACCGATGCATCACCTTCAGATGGACGTTTTGATAGTGGGTTTTAACTCCGAAGTGGTTTTGAAAAACCTTTCCGCACGCAGTACACCGCCGGGGATTTTCACGATCCAACGGGACCTCCTGAGTACTGACAAATGCGCCATTCTCAAAGCGCGCATAAGTTATCAGACTATTGTCCGTATCCATAGCCGTTGTGGAGGGCGAAACGCTGGATGAGCGTGAGCCACGAGAGAAATTCTCCGGGATGACGTGGTGGCTGCTGTTGCTGCTGCTGCTGCTGCTGCTGTTGTTGTTGTTGTTGTTGTTGTTGTTGTTGTTGTTGTTGTTGGTGGTGGTGGTGGTGGTGGTGGTGTTGCTGCTGCTGCTGTCCCGGATCAAGGAAGGGCTGACGGAGATGCTGATTGGGCTGATAGAGGTTCTGCCATGCCTCGAAGTTGGCCTCGTGTCGGTTGAGCGGCTGTTGCGCCGGCGGATGCTGATCGGACCTGCTCCCGGTGGTGGTGGTGGTTCTTCTGCTCCGTCTCCGCTGTTGCAGCCGGCGCTCGTTCTCCTCATCGTCATCGTGCGACCCTGCGACAAGGACTCGAGTTGACGCAAAGCATTCGAGGACTCGTGGGACTCGAGTTCGTCTTTAGCGTGAGTTATTATGCCGCCGACCGAGCTCGGAGTAACACGGGAGGGTGATACATCGGGACGCTCACCTTCACGATTTTCAAGACGTCCGTCATCCAGCTTTCTGCTTTCCAAGCGATCCGCCTCATCGTCGTCATCATCTTCCTCTTCCTGTTCTTCCTCATCCTCGACCATTTCTCTCTTCAAGTTGGCCGCCACCGCCGCCGTCGCCGCAACCGTGGCTGATTCCGCTACCGCCAGGGCGACCGCCATCGCTTTTCGCATTTCCTCCTTCGTCGCAGCCTCGGCGTCTCTCGTCAGCGTCTCGTCCCTCGCCAGTCGCCTGCTCGTCACCATGTCCGTGTCGTTCCTGCTGCGTTCCCTCTCCTCGCAGCTTGAGGACAGGCTCTCCTTACTCATTTTTTCGTCCTCTCGGACACTCTCGAGATCGTCGATCGATCTACGCGACTTGCATCGCTGGAGAATCTTCTCGCTGTCGGTCAACGCAAGGCAGGTCGGCGCCTCGGAACTCTCGACCGTTGACGAACTGATTACGTTCTTCGAATCCGGACTGTGAAGCGTTTTCGGCGACCTAACGGAACTGCTCGCTCGTGAGCTCAGGTCTCTCGGCTCGTCCTGATCCTCCTCCTCCTCCTCCTCTTCCTCCGTTGGATTCTTCTCGCTCTTGTCGTCAGAAGATACCGGCTCACCGGTCGTCGAGTTGGCTCGCTTTCTCTCTCGTTCACGGACGACGGGTGACCGCAGATTCGAGTCGTCGGCGCTGCTCCTCGGGGACAGCCTGACGCTCTTCCTCTGCTCGGCCTCCAGTCTCGACATTGACATGTCCTCCGGCTGATCCTGAAAAACGCCGTCGTTCGACGAGTCACCGTCGGTCGACGAGGAGTTTACTTCTGTCGCCATTGCGCATCTCGTCGGGTGCTGTGACTTTCGTTTTCGGACACCACGGGCGTGCAGCGACGAGGCATTCGAGACCGCGTGCGCATTGTATGGCGTCGACTGGTGGTCCGTCGTGCTCATCGAGTCCATGCTGTCGGCATTGCTCACGAGTTCCTCATGATCACCGTCGTGGGACAACTTTGGTCTCTTCGCGAGACTGTAAGGCGTAGATTGTTCCTCGTCGTCGCGAATCGTGCGCCCGATATTGGCCAAACTGAGATCCTCGTCGCCAACTATAACGATACCCTCCTCGTCGTCGTCGTCGTCGTCGTCATCGTCGTCGTTTTCGCGGTCGTCCTCCTCGCCCTCTAGAATAATCGAAGGGGTCTGGGAGGAGGGCGAAGCGCCAGCGGTGCTCGCGGTACTCGAGGGTGCCTTGATGTGAACGCTGCTCGTCGTTGTCGGGGTCGTCGAGGTGTAATGTGACATCGGCATCGTGCTGTGGGTGGTCGTTGTTGCCGCCGTGGTCGCTATCATCCGCTGATGGATCGCCTCGTCGTAGGACATCGGTTGGTTCTGACTCGACGACAGATCGAGGTGTTTGAAATCGAGTGCGCAGAGCGAAGCCGGAGAACGCAGATCCGGCGGAGGGGTGAGAAGCGGAAACGAACCGAACGGAAGGTGATTGAGGCCGCTCGGAGGAACCGGAAGCCCGATCTGTTGTGGCAGAACCAACGCGTGGGCCATCGACGATCTGCCGTCGTGCGGCGATATTTTCCGTCGCAGATGCGGTGAATGCAGTTTTGGGTTTGGATTCGCGCTATGACGATTCCTCGATCTTCTCGAACTAAATTTCGTGTTGCAGCCTTTTACGGTGCACTGATGCATCTCGCGAAGATGAACGGCGCTGAAGTGGATCTTGAGGGCTCCCTTGTCGCAAAAGGTCTTGAGACAAACGTTGCACTGGACCCTTTTCTTTCCCGTCGCCGGGTTTATGAACGGTGTACCGAGATTCGGCGGTATACTCGAAGAGGTTCCCCACTGACTGCGCTTACCAGGTGAGTGAGATTTGCGTCCAGGCAAGCCGGGTGGCCTGCCAAGAGGCGCCGTCGCTGGCTGCAACGACAGAGGGCGTAGACGCTGTTTTTCCGAGAGCTGTTGTTGCTGCTGCTGCTGGTGTTGCTGGTGTTGCTGCGATTGTTGCTGCTTATTGGAAGAATCTCGACGACTGAGATTGAGAGCACTTCCGGAATTTTCGTCATCGTCCTCGTCCTCCTCGCTTCCGAATTCGCTCTTCTCGCCGACGCTGTGAGCGTCGCCGATGGGAGCACCGGTGATGCCTAGGCCGGCAGAGGCGTTACCTGTAAGTTTCGCCATCGCCGGGTGGGAAAAGTGAGCGGGAAAATTGGGAGGTAGAGCGCCGGAGGAGCCAGCGACGGCGAGGGGGTGCCCGAAGGCGAGCGCCGAAGTCGATATCGGAGCAACGGGCATCGGCGGTCTCAGCTGCGACGAAGCGTGGTGAGGCGGACTTTGGGGACTCTGGGGATGATTCCTCAATGACTTTCTCTGGCTCTGCATGAACTGGTCGAGCGAGTGTGGTGGTAGAGGAAAGCCTGGCAGGCCGAGACTCCCAAGCTCGCGAAAATCGAAGGGTTGCATGCTCTGGAGTCGATTCAACGGCGACACAGTAAGATGAAGATTATTCGCGCTGTCCAGGCTCGGATGGCCCGAAGAATTCGTCGTGGCGGCGCAATTCGATCCTGAGTTAATCGTCGTCGGCGCGTAATGGTGCTTCGATGCGGAGGGTGACATGGAAGCGGGATGCGATGCCGATGAGGAGGACGAAGACGAGGGCGTCGACGATAGCGGCGGTGGCGGTGGCGGTGGCAAGGGCGGCGGTAATCTCGATCCAGGCAATCGGCAGTGTAGCATGTGCAACGATGGTGGCAAGTGGGCTAGTGGCATAGTAGGCGGCGAGGGTCGTCTGCTAGGTGACATAGCATCCGACGCTGGCGTACCCGCGGCCAGCAGCAGTTGCTGCACGAACGGACGCGTCTCGGGAAATCTGAGGAACTGCTGCAGCACCAGCGGTTCCTCCTCAGCCGAACATATGCTCCATCGGTCCAACAGCGGCCCGGGCCTCGGGCTGGGCAGATTCTGCGAGTCCTGAAATCATTAAATAACAAACAAAAATATTTTTACTAATTTTCATATTAAACAAAGCTCCTCCGTTAAACATTGGAATTCATCAATACATATTGATGAATATATACAATCAAAGTTTCAATGAAATTTTCGGTGAAATTTATGTGCATCGAATAAGTCGCGCGAGTGAGTTCAAAGAAAAAAAAAAGTAGAAAAGTTCTTAAATAAATTTGGGTCGTATATTATCGAAAAAATTCTCAAAATTCTTTAAGCATTCCCGAATTCTCGAGATATAAATATATATATATATATATTTTTTTTTTCTGAAAAATCACTCGTCGCCTTTGGAGTTTATCTCCGACGCACCTCATTGTTGATATACAACGTAAACGACGTCACAGTTTGTGATCTTAGAGTGTGTACTTTGTGTTAGCTGTTGGGGTGTGTGCAAGACCGGGGCACGCTCGAGCTGGATTAAAATAATCCGCAGGGTCGATCCAGTTTCGAAATTCGACGGTGTAGGATGTACACGCGTAAGACACGCTCGTTTCTCGATCAACGAGGCGAGGATAGAAGATAGACATGAGTTTCTTATAAATTTAGGGTGACTGGGCGTATACATTATCTGTCAGCTCGTGTCTCTTTCTCCCATATCGTTTTTATCCCGATTATATTCGAGAGCTCGCCGGGCGCGGAAACTTTTGTATATTTATGCATACCGAGTCGGACGTTGCGCAGAGGGCGCGGGGCAAAGCGGGCCCGAAACTCCGCGACGCTTTTCGCGTCCCGTTGTATATTTCTTCAACGGATTAAGAGAAGACCGCCCGGTGTGGCCACTCATTCGACAACGATGCCGCACGACGTTCTTCCGCTCTGCTGTTACATATCTGTACATTCTCACACAAATTTATACTCCCACACCGCGCACTTTGCCGGATATCTTTTCGTGGTTACGCGATCGCACGCGTCCCGCTTTTTTCCTTCTTTCTTCACCGATTTAAACACATCGCTCGCTCCCCGTTCTACTTCACTCCTCCTCCACCTCCCTCCCCACTTCTAAGATCCCGTCAGTAATTTTCAAGCGAAATTTTAATAAAAAAATTTTCGAATCGTATGAGAAACACTTTTGAGATGAATCCTGCATTCTCCTTTGAGCAATGATATTGCTTCCGTTCGGTGATCGACATTAAATGAGACTATTACGAGGTAAAAAAGTATCGTTTTTCAATCAATGCCCAGTCACTCCGATCCTTGATTGATAAACAGGCTCATATCCATTAGACGCATTTATGGATCCTCCGTATATAAAGATATAGGAAGATAAAACCGGTGTGGTATGTACACTCTCGGAGCGGCTCGCTCATCGTCGGCTTCTTCTGTTGTCCTGCGGAGCGGTGGAAAAGCAAGGCCGTCGCGAGGTCAGAGTTGCCTCGTAATGCGCTTCCGTGAACGGAATGCAACAAGAGTAAAAAGGGTATACGAGAGGCGAGAAGAGAAGGAAAAAAGGAACTCGAGAGCGAGGCGAGAGCGATGATGAAAATAAAAAAAAAGGATAAAAAAGAGAAGAACTGTCGAAGCCAGCAGAGGTGATGGTCCGCCGGGGTGGATGCGAGCGGTATCTAACTTCCTAGGATCATAAGAGAGAGAAAACGCAACATATTGAGGGCGCAGAAAAACGGCAGCCGAGACCAGAGAGAGTCGGGGCTTTTTTTCTCGATGGATTTAAGTACAGGCTTCTGAGTTTAGGTATACCTTATGTACATATACATATCATATACAGAGATTTCCGGAGTAACACGGGGTGGACCCTTTTGTCACACCGTTCCGTTCATACGCTCGCACAGCACATTTTCATGTCTACAGCTGGGATAATTCAGTATATATAAAATATATTGTGACACGAAAATAAAAAAACGAACATTTGCCGCGTTGAAGCTCGATCGGTTAAAATATATTCAAATTATAAAGAATCGCATCAATATTGTGTGTTGGTATTGAAATATGAGAGATATGGCGTACAAGGACTAGGAAAGAAACTTCATCCGACGACCTTAGATGAGACAATAATAATTTTGTAAAAGACGAAGACAGCCCTCGAGGAATTCTTTCATTAATATTCTATACTACTCAAATTTGTTTTGTTATTGAAAATTTATTTATTTGTCAAATCAAAATTTGGTTATATTGTGAAAAGGCATATTGAGAAAATTTTGTGTATATTCCACACGGAGAAGAAAGGAGAATCAAATAAATTATTGGCTCATGTAAGTATACCTATTGTAATTCCTTCTTTTCTCGAAATCTTTCTTATTCGTTTTTCTCACTTTTGAGTCTTCAACTTCCCTTTCTGGGAAAGAGAATCTCTCGTCGAAATACATTTTTTATTTTAAAATTAGCAAGGATTGCTATAGTTCTTCTTCTGAAGTAGCTGATGGCGCTCAGATAAATTAAACAAAATAAGAAAATCTAGAGCGCTGCGGTAGCCTTGGACCCAGGCCACGCCAGGTGGATAAAACTCAGCATTATTGTTCGACAAAAGAGTTTTCTGTCTCAATATATAGTATATATGATCATAATAAGAGCCCAAGAGACGTCGCCGCTCTTAGTCGCCCATTAAGGTAGCTGTGCTACACATAAAGTAAGTATTATTAGTCAAAAATCTGAAATCAAGTATGTTGTAGAATTAATGAAACTATGAAATGAAAAAAAAGAAGTTTCGTATAGATAACTATTCTCCTGCATAACACTCAATTTTTTGTTTATTCCGGAAAATGCCTCTGTTCATTTTTTCGATTTACTCTACTAATGCCGCGTGCACGTACGCGTAATACAGGGAAATATCACGTAATCGAAAAATGCTGATCCCGGTGGAGTCGTACGGGAGTGCGTGACCGCTCGCACGAGAGAGTCTACGAAAAGCGTTCGAAGAAAAACACGTACGCGAAAGGGAAAGAGGGCGAGAAAGAGAGAGAGAGAGAGAGAGAGAGAGAGAGAGCTGTACACGCGGGTTCCGCGAATAGCATCTCACGCTCGTTCCTAAACGCTCCCGTGCACTCTCGTCTTGTCATTTTCGTCGTTATATGAAAGGATCCTCTGCGAAGGACCTAAGTCGGGGTCTGAGAATGCAAAGGCTAACGGCGGCGGCGGGGGTTTCGCATCCTCGCGCGCTCGTAACCGAGAACAAGAGAGAGACGAGGAGGCTACCGTGGGACTCGGATTTTCAATCTCAGCACGCGAGAGATATTCTTCTTCCTCCGGAGCTTATTCTTCCGCGGCTTGAGCTTTTTTTTCTTCTTCCCTTTCGTCAACTTTCGCATATTTTTTTCTATGAGGATTTCGAGTTGCATTTTATATATATTTTGTTTTTTCACGTTTCTCGGACGAAAAAATGTGCGAATGTCAGAGGGACAAGCGCCGTATCGAGATCCGAGTCTCAGAATTCGTCACGGCGTATAAAGCGGCACCTCTCGGGTGGGCGCGCGATGGAATTCGGGTCGCGCGCTACTAGACACCGCGGGCAAGTGAGAAAGAGAAAGATGGGAGAAGAAAACGCACACGGGCAACGTCGGGATTCACGAGGATCGTGAGAGAACTCGAACGAGGATAAAAGGAAGGAGAGACGAAAATAAAAGAAAGAGAGAGAGAGAGAGAAGGGAAGAAGAGAGAAAAAAGAACAGCAGCGAAGGGACAAGAATAGAGAAAAGAGGGAGCGAGAGAGAGAGAGAGAGAGAGAGACAGAGAAGCGGCGCCGAGAGCCGGAACGAAGCATGTAAAAGGCTCGATCCTCTTCTTTCCTTATTTTTCTTCGCGTCCTCTTTCTTGCGATCCCTGGCAGGGGCACACACACACACACACACTTTTTCTGAGACAAAATTCTGTCGACGCCGAGGATTTCTCATCTCGCGGACCGCCGGACTCGTCTTTTTCTTTATCCCGGGCGATTTGTTTCGATGAGAGTCACGAAGCCATCGGGAGTCGCGTGTCTCGACTTCATTCTCTTGCAACACCCCCTCCCGATTTTTTCTACGCCGTATCTGTCCTTTTCTCTTGATTTTCTCGTGTTTTTTGAAATCCCCGACCACGCCTGACTCATAATGCGCTCCTTATTCTTCTCACTCGTCTCGCATCCTTTTGTTTCTCGTAGTACTCTCGTTTCTCTCGTTATTATCCGGATCTCGCTCTCGGACCGTGCGAACCCTCTCCGCCGAGAGATCAGGCGCACCTGTGACGCGGCGAGGAATGCCTCCGCTCTTGCTCAACCTGCTCTCGGAATTATATCCTTAATTGTGTCTGCTTATACAGACTAAAGCATCTTCTATAATATCTTTTTCGGAGGAAGTCGAAACGCGTGCGAAAGAATAAGTTGCCGTTTTCCAAATTCTCGCCATCCGCGTCAGTTACGAGTTTCTCACGTCGCGTCCGTCATGGAAATAATGTTCCAACAAGTTTGTCTAGTCGATACATAAACGCCGGAAAATCAAAAGGTATTAATTCCGCAAAGAACGAGCATTTGTTTCATTTTTTCCAATTAAACAATATGAAAACTTGATGATTTTTTTGATGCATTTTTATTCGATAAAATTAGAAACTTATTTCCAACTAGCTCTCGCATTGCGGAAGATACACTTCAAGTTTTAAAATGTATATGGTGAGTGTATATGGTATGGTAAAAAGGTATATGTCGATTAAAAATATTTCAAAAATGTCTTCTTTCCACGTTAATAAAAGGTATGAAAAATATTTTGTTCTTTTTTTACAAATTATTTTCGCGATTGATCGGTGGTTGAGAATTTTTGAAAAAATATCGCGAGTGAAATAACACGGGGGACCGATTAGAAGCTTTCTAACGCTCGCACCTGTGATGGAAAACTTCCGGCTTTACGAAATGATACGTACACGCCAGCGGGCGAGTGATGAATCTGTGACGAAACGCAATGCATTTCTCGTACCTATTGGTTTGATAATACGAGAAACCCTGGCGGGGCTGGTCGCGTGTCTCGTGAACGTTATTCGTGACTCTCCTCGATTTCCTCGCCTTTTCCGGCATCTCTCGAACAACTCGAGCTCGAATAACGTCAGAACGTCCTGTAATCCTGAGGAAAGCGGACAACGTCGACCTCGCTCTCTCTGTTCACACACATGGGCCTTCGAACAATCACCATTATTTTACGCGCCATCATTTATTCCTTTGAAAATATCGAGGACACTTCGCATTTCGTTCTACGCGATAAAAAATATTTTTCTGTATTTTTTGTAAATTTATCATATTTTAAATAAATAATATGAATAAATTTTCAATAGAAAAGCAGAAACGTTGAATTTTTGTCGCGGATAAAAATGATTATATTGACGGGAAATGGAGAATATAGAGGCCTCGACCATTTTTACTCGATAAATAGCGAGTATTAGGGACGTATGTTCGCTTCCCCCCACCAGGGTCTCGCGTTGTTACGGACACCTGAACGCCTCCACCTGTGCGAGAATCGCTCAAACTCTCTCCCTCCCTCCCTCCCTCCTGCCTCACTATCTCTCTCTTTTCTCCGTCTTCGTTCGGGTATCGGAGGTAGGAGCGGTACGCTAGTGGTTACAGTAAGTAGCGAGCAGACCCGAAGCGTGGAGAACCGAGGAGGATTGTACCGTCATGTAACGTGGCGCCATCGAGCGGTCGCTCCGTCGTTCCGCGAATAGCGCACTCTCCATATGTACCCCCGACAAACCATCTTTTTTTTTTCTATTTGTCTCATATCACCGATGTATCCTCTCACAACAATATTTAAAATAAATCATCTTTTCTCCACGAATTATTATTTTAAAGTGTGACATAAAAATAGTATACACTTCGCATCACAAAAAATATAATATAAATGTGCGTAATACAAAAGTAAATTTTTACATAAAATAAAAGAAGAAAAAATGGCGAGTAAAACAATACTTTGGCTCGAAGTAGCAGGAAAATAATATTTTCTTTGAAGAAATCATACAATGGATGTTTTTAATATGTTTTTTTTCTGTTAAAAAATATACATGCAGTCCTAATAGATTTTCCCGGAGCGTGTTGCGTTTGTCGGTATTTTGGGTGCAATTAGGGGAATCGAGAGGAGAAAAAGAAAACGTCAAGCTGTGTGATAAATTGGTCGGAGTGCCTGTGTGAAAAAGGAAGGAGGCGGAGGGGAGAAACGTAAGAAGAAGGCAATCGAAGGTGCCATCGGTGACTGGACATCGCATACGATTTCACGCTCGGCGTATCTCTCACAGTCTTATTTCTCTCGTGTGTAGAAATCGTGAAGATCTCGCCGCTGGATTGTATCCGCTTTTAAATTGGATTGCAGTCACACACGGGCGTTCGTTTCGTTTTCCCCCCGCGCGCCCCGCGTACGGAAAGCGTGCATACAGAAATAAGCCAACGAGCGTCGCGACCTCTCCTAGGTATCATATTATTCCTTTTTTTTCTCTCTTTTTTTTTACGAACGTCTCTTCTTTCCTTCTTTCTCAATGCGGTACTCGTGGTGTACAATCGTCGTTTTTTTTTCGTCGTTTCTTTGTCTCTCTATATACCTTCACCGCGCTCTGGACCTCGTTAACGACCGAACGACTCGTTAAGACGTCGAGATAGAAACGACAGCGAGCGCGCGCGCTTCCAGCAATATTTATCGGCAACAAAAAAATTCGAAAAAAGAAGAAAAAAAGGAAAATTAAAAAACGCGGACGATTATGATTTAAATGCCGTGTATATACTACGTTGCAATTTATTATTATAATTTTCATTTTTTTCTCGTCTTCGCTTCTTTCGAGCTTTCAGTTTGTTCGCGCTGGGACTCGACTTGGTCGCGAAATAAATCAAAATTCATTCGAACCGGATGAAGCGAAATGTCCTCCGGGCTCTCTTTCCCGTCCCTCTATTTTCCCGCGCATCTTCTCATTCTCTCCATGAATATGTAACAATTTTTTTCCCTGTCCTTTCGAATCTTCGATCCAGACCAGACCCCGGGACTTGAAGCCGAAGCAACAAAGCGTGATAAAAGCGTAGTGGTTATAGGCGACAGACATTTTCCGACGGCGCCCCTCGATTGCAAATTGACAAATTAAAGTCCCAAGACGCCTCAAAAAAGTGATATCTAATGAATTTTTGTATAATATATTTTTTACTGGCCTTTCTTTCTACAAAATGAGAAGGCGCGAGAGAGACGAGATTTATATTTATGCGAATTTAACTTTTTGTCAGTCCAGAAGAGCAATAAAGAGAGAGAGAGAGAGAGAGAGAGAGAGAGAGAGAGAGAGAAGTGAAGGAAGCGACTTTTATACATACATGTACATTAATTAAAGTGGTTTTAAAAAATTTTCTTTTTTCGCGAAAACAAATTTCAAAGTTTCATTTATGTATAAAAATAAGCCTGTGCAAATTTCAGCTCTTAATATTATTATAAATAGGTGGCGCATTGTACTTTTTGATTTTCTATAAGGTTAACATGAGAACAGTTACGTTTTCTCCGTCAGAATTTTGTAATTATCTTACAATACGTTAGACAAAAAGTCCTAATTCATATTTGCAGAAAAATTAATGCTCTACAAAACAGGTCTCTTGACATTTTTCGCTTAGTCCACTCATTAAAAATATATTCCAGGTTAAAGTTGAATTTTCCATTAATTTGGTAAATTTTTCGATGTTACAATGGAATTATTAGTTTCATATTGAAAAACTGAGCCTTAAAATTTCATATCAAACATAAAATGAAGTTCCAAGGGTTGCTAATGAACAGTTTTATGTAATTTTGAGGCACATTTTTTCGATGAAACTAATGTTTCCATTTTCTGCAATTATAACTCGTATATGCCTCGGGCCTACCCGTTCGTCGACTTGCACACTCACGGGTGTCTTTTACCTCTATGTATTATCATAATAGTAATAACAAGGAGGTTAAAAGAACCGAAACGAACTGGACTTGGCGACATTAGCAAGTCATCGTATCAAACATGAAACCCTTAATCTCGGACTCAATTAAACTCGCTAATATTCCGCCAAGAATAAAAATAAAAAAGAAGAATCAAGAAAAAGTACTGCGTAATTTTTTTTAATCGCTTAAAATAATAATCTCAAGCAAGAGTGTTTCCTTCCGTTCGTAGTCTCGGGCTGAGATCGTTGTTGTACGTTTAGGAATAAGAAAGAAAGAGAGAGAGAGAGAGAGAAGGAGAGATAGAGAGAAAGGAAATAGCCGTCGCGGAACGTTCGCTCTGCACGTAAATCTCTAATTTTAGGCTATCGACGAGAGTCTCGTTCCGTTCGATTTTGTCATGTGTGCGTTCGCGAACGTAAAATAAAAGTGAGAGAAAAGAAAAGCAGCAGCGTTCGCGGTTTGGCGCTTGCAAGCTCCCGAACAAGGACAGAGAAGTTCTGTGTTCCAGTCCGCACACGATCCAACATTTTTGTTTCACTCTCAGTGAGCAATCGATTATTTTAGCGCAAAATATTATATAACCTATATGACGATGAATTTACGAAAAATTTTCATCACGTAGCCAAGATTATCCCTTCAAAATATATTTTCAACATAATTAAAAGTTATATTCATGCAAAAATTGCATTAACATTTTTATGTGGAGGAAATGGATACATTCGAAAAATATAACCTTTCTTTCCAAGGGACACATTTTTTCTTTGTTGTGCTCCAACTTTCATTAATAAAATTGGAGAAAAGATCATCTAAAATTTTGGTGTAGGAGCAGAGAGATATATGTATATCTGGCGAAGGTTTCGCCAGTGCGCGAGCAAAATTGCAAGTGAAACTCATGATTTTACTGTCGTGAAACTATACGGACAAAGTGGCGCTTGTTTCGTTTTTTCGCTATCTTCTTTAAACATTCCTTTCTTTTGTCTCTTTCTCTTTTTTTGCAGCTCATTTCAAATACAACGTGTTATTTCGCGTTAAACTTTATAGCGTCGCCGACGCTTTTCTTTTTTTTTCATCAATTTTTCTCATCATCTATTTTCTGGATGATTTTTAACCAGACCATTCTAGAGTCTGCGTTTTTTTCACTTATACGATGAAGCACGAAGATCCCGGGATCATGAGAGCGATCGAGATAATAATTATTGTCCGCGAAAAATCACATTCAACAGCCAATGCGAAAAGCGTGTGTGAGCACATTTGGTGATCTTCAATCGATATAATTAATGATCTTTGACTCAGCGATGCAGAATATTCGATCAACATCTTGCATATTTATTCCCTGCTCTAATCGATGAAATGTTTGACAAATTGTTTGAGGATGGTTTTACGATGGATTTATTTAATCCACGATCGATTCTACATAAAAAACGATCGTTCGAATTTTTAAAAATTATGGATATAACGTGCGAGCGTAGAATTCACCGAATCGAGAAAAAACAAGTGTCAGGCGAACGATGGACGATCACGAAATTTCGAAAAACATTTTCAGACCCTAAATAAGAAAAAAAAACACGCACGGACACATACACAATTGAAACTCCGTTGTCTGGTGACTCCGAAACTGTCAACTTGTCTTCACGAGCACGTGGAAAGAAAAACGAACATAAAATTTTTTTTCATCGAGCGCACTCTGCGTTAGAGCCGGAGGACGTGTCAATTATTATTTCAACATACGTGCGTTTGCATCGAACTTAATCGACGATAACGCAATAAGGCTCAGACATACGTTCGTGACGAGACGCTTTTTTTTTATTTTTCTCTTTCTTTTTTATTTTTTCACCGATTATTCACCATGCATTCGTCCGTAAACGAGAGGGATCTTTCCAGAGAAAGAGAGAGAGAGAGAGAGAAAGAGAGGATGAAAAAATACGAAACCGTATGTGAGATCCTTAATTGATGAAGAGAAAAAAAAGACGCACGAAACGCGATATGGCCGGTTCGACAATAATTTGTCCGTTTTGTCTCACGACCGCATAAAATCTATTTTTGTCAAAGTTGACAAAAAATGTTGATGCATGAATAAATGCGATGACATTTTATGGTGAATTTCGAAAAATTTTCGCGTGGAATCGCATTTTTTCGAGCAAACGCATATATCTCGTGAAAAATGTCTCTTCGTATCCGTGTACGGCAATAAATTCAAACAGTCCTCGCGATATTCTCGGAGACTCGAACGCTCGCCGCAAGAGATGAGACGAACTCTCCGTGCGATCTGTGTACGTTTTTCTTTCTTCTCCGTTCCGTTCACTTCTTTCGTTATAGCTGTCCCCTGCGATCTCTCGTCTTATAAAACCGGTTTTTCCATACGTTTAATTTCACGCTAACGTCGGCGCAATTCAGTTTACACGGATACTCCCCATTTTCTATACCATCGCGTACATGTGTATATATATATATATATTTTTTTTTTTTGTAAACGTATACATGAACGCGCGAGTGCGCGCGTATACATGTATAGGTATGAATAAATCTTTACGAGAGGCACTATGTGTGTGGCTCTCGGTTCCCAGCGTTTGGAAGATCGAAACGTTTCTATACTCGTTAAATTGATGATTGAAAAATATCGATCCGCTCATTGTCTGAGTTTTTATGTTCTTCTTTTTTCTTTTCGGGACCTGCAAAATCAATTTCTCATCCTGTCACTTTGTCATCAGAGTTTCGTGAAGGAAAATAAAATGGTCATAATGAAGCGTCCGTGCGGACGTCACTGTGTGCACGATGCATCTTATATTTTTTGCAAATATTCACGATACTTTCACGAAATCCGATGAAATACTATATGATATGTATATGTTTATGTATGCGAAAGTCAGAGAGATTCGTAATTAGCGGACAGGATCGGGTTATCCCGAGGTTGTACATTGACGCGTTAAATTTTACGATTCTCGATACAACTAATCTGTATAATTCGAGATCGCGGTTATCCCCAGCACGCGAGCTTTTTTCTTCTCGCCGGCCCTCCACCGATTATACTCCCGTACGAGCTATATCGTGTGTACTAAACTGTTTTTTTTTCTTTCGTCGATTTTTACTTATTTCTTACTAATTTTTTGTTCCTCGATCGCCGCCGTCGAAACGGTCCAACTTCTTGCCTAATTTATATACCCCTGACAGATTTAACACGCGACGCTTATCGATGAGACCAATACGTAATGTATGCTCGCGCGGCCGAACGTGCGAGAGAGAAAGAGAAAGCCAGATAAAACCAGCGAGAGATCTACAACCGTAAGAGTAGTAAACAAGAAAGCACGCGACACGATATACCAAAGGGTTTAACAAGTTCCGGGTTTGTCTAACGCGAACGAACCAGCACCAAGTTTCCCGCAAAATTCTTTATCATTCACTCTGCTTTTTCAATTTTTTATTTTAACCTCCATTACCTTCCTTTTTAATGTTCATTAAATGATTTTTTTTATTATATTGTTTATTGCACCTTTAAATAAAGATTTCTTCGGTGTACTACACTTTTTCGTTGACTTGTCGATGATTTTTACGTTTCGAGTTTTTTTTCTTTTTAACATCGTCATTTAAAAATAATATGCATCATTTGGAAAAAGAATGATCACTCACGGTGTTCCTCGCTCGTAGTTTTCGCGCGCGCGCACATACACAGTCTCCGTGGACTTTTTTCGTTTTTTTTTCTTCGTATTTATCAATGTTGATAGCCAAACATAATTTCGGAAATATGAAATGAACGAGTGCTCGCTTCACCACGCTTCGTCACCACAAAACCGATGCACTCGGTCGGTGTTGGTTGCACCAACGCTGGCCGTCTCCCTTTTTCTCTCGGGCTCGCTCGCGTTCTCCTCTCTTTCCTTGACTTTGCCTGTTCTTCATATTTTCGTCTTGCTCCGCTCGTTGAGATATTTATTTTTAGTCTTCCGCGTCCAAGTAGCTCGTTACAAGTCACGAAGGCACATATTGCACACACCCACAAATTTCTCTCGCTCTCGTTACGATGCTGATGCAGAGCCGCACTATTATTTCGGGAACGTTTTATAAATCCTCATTTTTCTTTCTCTCTCATTTTTTTTTCATTTCGTCGATCGAGCGAACGCGTTCACGGGACACGTGTCGCCCTTCCCGAACGAGAGAGAAAATCGTTGACCAAGTCACGAACACGTGTCAAACGTCAAAAAATAATGTTCATCAGGGACGGTACGAAAAAATAATAATAATTTATTCTCATATCTTCCGTTATTTGTCATCGTAATTCTTCTCCATTATTCGTTTATCGCTCGAATTTAAAACTCTTTGTTAATTTTTTCGTTTTTAATTGTCACGTTTTCACAATTAAAGTTCTGTTTTTTTTTTCAAGAATGTTTAATTTCTTTTTTTACGGTTCAATTTTTTCGTTCCTCGTCTTTATTCATTCTTCACGCTCGTAAACCCCCTTCGGATTCGTCGTGGCTATCGCGGATGACAATCTCTCGCGCACCTGTCATCCGCCGTGCCGCTTCGTTACGCGTCGCCTTTCGTCTCACCGAACCCTTCACTAGTCTCTACCGTGTTACCGGTAGGAATGACACTTTTATTTAACGTACATCCTCGAGTTTCGATCGAAACGAGCTACGAATGAGAGCAGAACAAAGAGATTTATAGAAACCGGGTATTCGAAGAGTGTCCGAAAATGTGGTCAAGCTACTTTTACCTGAGAAGAATAATCTACTTCACTTTTTTTTTCTCAAAAGAATGACAAAATTATTAGCGAGTGTTGTCAAGTGTAATAAATATTTAGATAAAATGTGTTGTAAATTGCGAATGATTATCGTATCGATCGAAGGATGAGATAAAGGTAGAAATGGCTGTTTTATCGAATTGTCAAAATAATTGAAAATAATTATTGAGAGATAATGGAAAAAGTACGAGAAGTGTCAAAATATAGTGTGAGAGAATAAAAGTGGTAGCGATTTGAGGTAAAAAAAAGGGACGTTTGTATTGTCAGAGTTTATCGATAAATGTTATTGGGTGATCTGCTGATATTGTCTCGGTGAGCGGAGGTGCGGTTTGTGTGCTGATGCGCGTGTGCTTGTTTCTTTTTGTTGTTGCATGGCGAGGAGGAGGCTGACGACTCACCTGCAGTATGTATCCTCTAGTGTAATCCTCGTGGGTCCAGCCAAAGGCGGCTAGGAGACGTGTCACTTTCGCGTGGGGCAACTGATAAAACAACTGGTCGAGTAGTATCTTAAGCCTTATCGGTAGCGCGCGTGAGCCGTAAAGGACGAGGGATGCGACGTCAAACACGGCCGTCGGCTCGACAGTCTCTGAAGCCGGTCGCATCTCCTCCTTCTCCGCAGCATCGCCGGCTTCATCCCCACCAATCGGGGCTTGTCCACCTCCACCGGGAGAAACGCCAACGCCGCTGCCACTCTCCGGCCGATGCTTTACCCTCCCTACGGCGCTTTTATCATCCCTACCAAAGCCCCGTGGGCCGGAGGCGACATCCCCACCACCGTTCTCCAAGCCGAGCTCCGAACGAGCGATGCCGCCTGCTCTTGTTACACTCGGCTTCGGCTGCTGCTGCTGCTGCTGCTGATGATGATGATGATTCTGATCCTGATGGACGCTTGACAATCGCGCCAGAGCTGAAACACATGTACGAAGGAGAAAAGTTAGAGCGCTTACTAGGAATTTAACGAACCCGAAAATTATTAACAACATTCTCTCTCTCTTCGCGGTTAAGGTTCGATAGCAACAACTGTTTAAGCAAAATTTTAAAAAATTATGTCTTTTGTAGAAAAATAAAACAATTTTGAATGAAAAAATAATTGAGTAAATCTTCACGTTTCATTTCTAAGATATTTCAAGTTTCAGTTTAGTGATTTTCCCATCTAAACACGTGTTAAGGTAGTTCAATAGCAAAAACCGTTTAATTAATATAATTTTGAAAAATTCCTACGTTTTTAAGAGAAAAAAATTAAGTAATTCTATCGTTTAGTTTCAAAGATATTTCATGTTAAAACTCAGCGATTTACCTATTGAAACATTACAAAAAATGACCTATAAAAATAAAACTTGAAAATGATATTTAAGAAAATTATAAAAAATAAATAAGCATGATATACCGTCCACTTTTTGAGAAAAAAAAACATAGTAGTGAAAAATTTACATTTTTTTTTCATTTTTGAAAAAAATTTAACACACTCGAAGTTCAGTACAATTGAGGAAAATTCAGTAAAAAATAGCATAATTACATTTCTTCTATTATTACTGATAATATTTTTAAAAATTCGTAATGTTCTACCTTTTTATGGACATTAATTTTTCGTTAAAGCTTAGAACAGCCCTTCAACCTTCAACCCTTCGACTTCTCTTAGACGCTTATTCTCAAAAATAACTAAGAAAAATATGTCAGAAAAGCAGGCAGCGTTTGTACATTCCTACATAGATTTACAATAAGAATCAATCTTTATGTCATTTTCGATCATATGTTGACTCCTCGTTTGTGTCAACAGAGTAAATAGTATGAAATATAGAGGTATACGCGTGAAGGAAAAAAAAATGGTTACGAAAAATTGGAAGAGTCTGTTCTCTTGTCCGCACGGTGCGTATCGAGCAAGACAGTCGCGCGAATCGTGAAATAAGCAAACACGCGGGGAAGTTTGTGCTTACCCCCTCCTCGCAATCCCCCACCAAAACGACAAACTGTGACCAGTTTGACTCCCACCCCCGCGGTGAACGTCGCGGAGGTGCTCCCGAGGCGTCGCGCTTCTTTCCCCCTCCTCTCGACCATTCACTCTCTTTCTCTTTTTCCCCCTCCCTCGAACAGACTACTCGCAGCTCGCAGTGCCACCACCAGCGCAGCATTCGCGGCGAGTCGTCCCCATAGTCTTCATCGTCGTCGTCGTCGTCGTCCTCGTCACTCCGAATAAAGCTACCTCTCTTTCCCTTTTCCTTTCTCTCTCTCTCTCTCTCTCTCTCTCTCTCTCTCTCTCTTTCTTTCGCACCGTCGATCTCGTATACCCTATCAACCTGCTGCTGCCACCGCGCTCAAACCCTGCTTGAGCCTGCGTTCGTTTCTCGAACTTGCGTATCCGCGGCCTCTCGAGACCGACTCTATAGAAAATGAGCGATCCCGAAAAATCCCATAACCTTCGTTAATAAAAAGTTACCTAAGTAATCTATCAAAAATATTTTTCATTTATTTCATTTATACACCATTTAGAAAAAAGTATGCTGAAGTTACTGTAAGATGATAATACACACAGAGAACATTTTTCATGAATGAGAATTTCTATATTTTTTTGTACTGTGGCAACACATCATTTTTTTAATTAAAACATTTCAACAAAGTAATATAAAATTATTTTAATAACACATTTCTATTATCTATAGTCATCAAAAATATTAATGTAAAGTTCACCCATTCAGCAAAAATATACAAATCAATATGATGCCCAATGATTAAATACGAATCTCCGATATTTATAAATTGCAAAAAATTAACCTTTGCAATTCTAAAAACAGCAAAAACTACGGCTCTGTGAAAAATTTGTAGAATACGTCACCCACGAAAGCCGATATTCAAAGCTAGTTGCCAAGAATGATATAGAAAAACGAAATTTACCCCAATTTTGAACGACTATCAACTCTCAATAAGAGATTTACAGTAAATCAATTCCCTAATTTAACCCTAAATCTAAAAAAAGTTACAATAAAATTCACGTATCTCTAATAAGTAATAAAACAAATATTGATGGAAATAATAGAAAACAACAGCTATTTAATAAAATATAAAAAAACTAAAGAGCGGTAAAGGAATACAATTTGCTGATTGAGTTTTCTAATGACGAATTGAATATATAAAATACAAAGTAAAAAATAGAAATGTCCTTGTAAATATATAGGACTAATAATTCATTACACACGGTAAATCTTAAAAACGATGAAAGCAAATAGACATTCACGAGCTGAAGGACTTAGGTCGATGGCTTATTGACAAGATGTAGAGATTATGCGCTTGTTCATTAATCTAACAAGAAAACCACTTCTGGTGCCCCCCTCCAATTTTGATGAAATTTATATATGTTATTCTCCATCGAAATCTAAGAGACACGCATTTTTTTTATCGGCGGAAAAACGTTTCTAGGGGGTGAAATCACCCCTCAAAGTTGGATCCTCCAAGGGGTGGTTTGCAGGTTTCACCTATTTCCAGGTAAGATCATCAAATGCACCTAAATGAATAATTATCTTATTCATAAATGATGAAAAATGGAATTGGTTTCATATCGGGGGGTTGCATACAAAAAAAATTATAAATGTTGAAATTCACATAATCGTTATAACTCAGGAACTATTTAAGCTACCTGGATGAAACCAGCGATGGGCAGAGCTCGATACTTTTCTGAGAAATGAAAACTTTTCAATCGGGTGATGCCAATTTCATCAATGAGATAATAAAGATTATCTATTGAAAAATTTTCATTTCATAGGAAAGCATCGAGCTTTGTCCATCCCTGGATGAAACCAATTTCATTTTAAAAAGCAAAAAAAGTAGTAGATACGAGTTTTTGGATTTTTCTCGAAAATGAAGTTTATGGGGTAAACTGCCTTTATACACATTTACATCAACCCCTATTTTTTGAGTATTGTGTTCACAATACTCAAAAATTTCCATAACAAAATCATGCTTCTTACATTAAATATTCAGTGAATGATTCAGTGAATTTTCCGTTTAAATAACATTGAAAAACATTTTTATTTCATTCAGAATTTTGTAGCTTGATAACGAAGTAACTTACATATGTATATATGTTCATATGTACATATGTATTTCTTTACATATTTTTGTAGAAAATTTGACGCTCTATAAATAAGGTCTCTTGTAATTTTTCGATAAATTGACTCCTTCAAAAATTATTCAATATTACAGTTGATATTGCGTGAAAATTCACTTTTACAGGTAAAAATCTGCATAACCCCCGTAATATCTTATGGGTTTTTTTGTAAGAAATTGGCCGAGTATTCTTTCCTCGATAGGTTCGAGGGGGGAGGGGGGGGGAATAAAAAGGGGAAGGTAACGTTATCTGCGGGGTCAAAGGAGGCACGAAGCCTTACAATAAGTAAAAAAAATAATAATGTCATGACGAAGGCGTGGAGCGGCCAGCCGGCGCACCCTTGTAACACCATGTTACAATCTATATCCAATTTTTTTCTGTCATTTCTGTCACTCAATTGTGGTTAAAGTGTCACAACTGTCATTAATTATTCGACAGTATACTATTTTTTATAACTTGTTGTTAAGTTCAGAGTTTAGCACGGTTCAATCGGATTCAAAAGTACAGTCCCTGTTTGATCACTCAGAGTTTTTAAATTAAAAATAAATATAATTTTTCAATGGAGTAAAGGTATATTTTTAAATGAGTAAATCATCTACAATAAATATAAAGTACAGAAAATTTTCTTCATTATTTTTGAAATTTACATACTATGCAAAAATTAATTTTTTTAAATGGTTTTATCAGCTCTTTTTGGATAAAATCAATAAAGAAAGTAAAATTTACTCGACAAAAAATAATAATCAAGAAAAATATTTTATATAACGCAACCATATTTTCCTTGCTTTGTCGAGCGTCACACTGGGTCTCGTAGACCCATGAAAATTTCAACTTGCGGTATCTTACCTTTCTCTTGACGAAATCAGCTTTATTGGACGATTCATACGGACGATGCAAATCTACCTAATTTTCTACTCAATATTTTCCGTGGGTCTTGCACTTTATTCATCACTTTATTCACCACACCATACAAAACCCAATATTTTATTTTATTTTTTTTAATCAAGTAAAAATCGGACCATCGAATGTTATATGGGTAAATGAAAATATATAGAACTATAATATGTAATGATGATGATGAGCTAATGATGAAAAATGTAATTATTCCAAGCATAACCGCTATTAAAAAATTGTTCGTGCGAATTTAAAAGACTGTATATACGTTTAATGTAACGGAAATTATATTATGTAAAATAAAATAGCGGGATCGAGATTATTTGCATCGTTTGGACAGCACTTTCATCCACACTGACATTTTTTTGAAGTATTTCGAAACGATATGATAAATTTCGAACAGTAAGCTATTCACTTTTCGTATGATTGAAAATAACTGGAACTGCGACACTCAATTGAATGTGTCGAATTTCTACGCAATGTTTTTCGGTAACGAACTACCTCTGGCGAGACCCGACACGTCTTACTCCGACTCTTTATACCGGCCTACTGATTCCAAATTAAGTCGAAAATCGAAACAATTAAGACCATTTGGTTTTTCACTCGACCTCGACCGATCACCATGGAAACAATGACCGAGGGATTATTGAAAATTCGAAAATTTTTTTCCTCGTTACGCTGGACTAATTTTCTCTCTCTTTTTTTTTAATGTTTACGATCCCCGAACTATTCAGGTATATTTGGTATAAATAGTAGGAAATTGTGTTGCAAATTTTTCTCACATTATTACACGTATAAGTTAAGTTAACAAAAGGAAGCTGGGAAAATTTAGCGTGTGTTCGAGGATCTTCAGCCTGGTTTTTCTATAATCGAAAAGAGAAAGATCATAACATTTTTGAGTGGCGATATCTTTTCCTGTCCTCGACGATATCAACTTCGTAATAGGTAATTCCTGAAAATTTTCGAAAGACGAAATGAATGAATCAAACATCAAGGTCATTATTTCCAAAGCAGCGCACATTTAATTCTTTTTTAATGAGTAGAGATTGGCCAAAAGTTAATGCGCTTTATCTAGATGAATCGATTAGAGGTCTCATGTCTTTTTTAATATGGGATTATTATATTATTCATATTATTAATCCATCAGGTCTAAAAAGTAATTAAGCGTCACTATAAAAGTTCATTTAGCTGTAAAATTATTAAGTATTCAATTTTTATAGTAATATTTAATTTCATCGTAATTTTTTTCAGCACGAAAGTATATGTTTTTAAAGAGCTTTTTACAAATTTTTTTAAATGTATGATTTCATGCAATCCGAAGTTTTGTTCGAAAGAACACCAACGTAACAACGCAATGTAATTTTTTTGTTCTCTTCCGTTGCGTTCTGAATTCGCGAGTTTTATTCCATATAATGATTGTACGGTCAACTCCGTCAAGTTTTTTTCTTCTTTTTTGCGAAATAGTTCGTCGACGCACGCTGGTACACGCGCGAAAGCGCTTTCCCCCCTTTTAATGAGTCGTTACGCTTTTCGCGTCCACCTTATAAATATTTTATAAAAAAACGTACATCAGTCGCGTTTTAAAAACGTCGGTCCATGAAATATTCATTTCTTTGATATTTTAGATAAAAATAGAAAGAAAAATAATAAATAAATAAACAAAGCTCGCGCAGAGACTTTCGCGGGATTTTTAATAATCTGTGAGAGGTGGAAGAAAGGACCGAGATGTATATGGGGAGTGTGGAAAATATGACTTTTATCCTCGTACACAGCGCCGCCGTGTACGTGTGATTTGGAATAATCGCTCGGACATTTAAGTATATGTAAGACGCGTGTATACTAGAGCGCGATAGTTAACAAAATCTAGAGGCACACGCGGCTATAAATAGATTCATGAAATATAGATATGAGAATAAGATTCCGGCGATGCGCGATCATCACTCACATCGTTCAGGCGACGATGGGAAAGTTGCCCCATGCGCATTTCAGAATCTATTACCCGCCGTCGTACACATGGGTATACTATATATATGTGTTTCGAGTGTACGCACGTCAACGGTGCTCGGGTACTTTTTATTATTATTCAATTATAGTTATTGTTACATTATATGCTCGTATATGCATGTATTTTATTCTTACGGTAAAGCCTTGAGTGTTCGATCGACATTGAGCGTTTCCCGCGCCGAGATAAAAAAGGCCGGTCTCGAGAGCAATAACACGCGGGAAATAAAAGAAAAGAAAAGGCAAAGAGAATATATATAGTATATAAGGAAGAAAAAGGGAGGATGACAGCGGAACGTGTATTATCTTACGTGTGATTTAATTCGAATAAAACGGCGCGGGCTCTGATGCTATTGTCATTATATGGAGCACAATAATATCTAAAGTTCATAAATAATGATAATAATTTATCTGATTGTGCGACGAAGGCGTGTGCGTATGCGCGTAGATGAATTGTAATGCGATTGCGGCTGTGTATCCGAGCGAGATCATCCTCCCGAATCTCTCTTGATCGCGAGAACATATAGTATATGAGGAGCGGTGAGAGTCTCTCGATCACCGCTGTGCCGTGTCTCTTCAATGGAATCCTTTTAGTCATCCCGATTGGGCGCCACTTGTCATTAATGACTCCACACTTTTTTCGATTTAATTAAATGTCCGATGACGATCGCTTGCCACGTAGAGAGGCTTTCTCGTTATTGTCCCATGCCCACCGTCCTTTATCTATACGTATATGAAACGACACGAAAGAAGAGTCCATCCATGCACATCCAGACTGAAAGGTCACTTCAACTCATCGCTCCATTGATTTTCAATCAACAAATTTTTTTCCGTCAGACCTACCAAAGTTCTCTTATATTTATTACTGCATAAATAAACTTATGTATACATATACACGTTTAATCATTTTATCAATTACATTTTAATTTGAAGTGACATGAATGAGAACATGTACACATCGAGATCGGAAAGTTCGTTCGTATACTACATTTTTATGTTTATTCGTTATCAATTTTATTTTATTATTAAGTAACAGGATATATAGTATAATAACTCGGGTGCTTCGCCCTCGGCGCGGTAAACGTTAAATTTACCATTATAAAATGTCTTTATACATCGACATTCATTTTCCACCTTTTTCATTATTAAATAAATGTCGATAGCAATAATTTTTTATTTAAAGAAATTTTTAAAAATTTATGTTTTGCAAAAAAAAACAAATAGTTTTAATCTTAATCTTTTCAATCTTAAAATGTCTAAATGTTCAATAATTTTGGAAAAAAAAATTTTAATTTATTTCCTTTGACAGAACTTTGTTTTGTGAAAATACAAAACTTCTGACCAAATTTCAGCAAAATTGAAGGCAGTTTATTATTCTAACAATTGGTCGAAATGACATGAAATCACGCAGAAACACAGTCAATTGTATAACAGATTTTCAAATTTTCTGTTGCTGTTACAATTTCGGAATAAAAAGTATATATGAGCTATTCCACACCGTTTCGACCACTTTTAGACCTGACCCCTTTCGATTTTTGCTGAAACATTTTTATCATTTTCTACCCTATTGAAAACCTCTCTGAGGATTTTTTCAGATTTTTTCATCCAATACAAAAGAAGTTATGAATTTTTGAAAAAAACTGCTCATTTTTTTAAATAGCCATAACTTTTTCAAAAATTAAGTTATCGGGACGCTTTTTTTTAATTTTCGTAATTAAATGTACTTTTCAATAAAAAATAGATCAAAATTATTAAGATCTATCTTCGCAGATTTTTTTTGAGTTTTCTGAAAAAAAAACGAACATTTCTCGATGATTACCATTTTTTTGTTTTTTATTTTATTTTTTTATAGAAAACTGACTTTTTTTACAGACACTCAAATTTAGTCAAAGAGGTGTTTTTTCGATTTTTATTTTTTCTTTGAAAAAAATTTTTTTTTTAATTAGCTTATTTTCAAAAAACCATTTTCCCAATTTTTGAGAATGTTTATAGAACTTTAAAATTGAAAAAATAATAAAAAAAAAAATTGAAAGTGGTAAACATATTTAAAAAAATTATTTTTATCTAAAAAGTTAAAAAAAATAGAAGGTTATTTCAAATAGTTTTTTTCGATTTGTTTTCAAAAACTACATTCAAAAACAAAGAAAATGAAAAAAACTTTTTAATGTGGTCCATTTAGTTAAGAAATCGAAAAACACCACTTTGGCTAAATTTAAGGATTCGTAAAAAATGTCAAAGTTTTTTATAAAAAATAGAAAAAAAATAAATAAATAATGGTAATCATCAAAAATTTTTTGTTATTTTTTTGAAAAAACTCAAAAAAAATCCATAAAGATAAACATGAATAATTTTGATCTATTTTTATTTGAAAAGTATGTACATCTAATTACGAAAATTAAAAAAAAAACGTCCCGATAACTCAATTTTTGAAAAAGTTATAGCTATTTAAAAAAAGAGCACTTTTTTCAAAAATTCGTAACTTTTTTTGGATTGTGTGAAAAAATCTGAAAAAATGCTCAGAGAGGTTTTCAATAGGGTAGAAAATGATAAAAAAGTTTCAGCAAAATCGAAAGGGGTCAGGTTAAAAATGGTCGAAACGGTGCGGAATAGCTCATACATTCTTCTGTTAAAATGCAATGTTTAGTAAAAATTTGAAGTCAATCCATCGGCTAGTTTCCGAGTTTTGTGGACATAAACATATACGGAAGTTAAATTTTTATACAATATGAGCTAATAATTATAAGCCAATTTTAATTATGATTCCGTTTATCGGAAAAAAAATCAGAAAAAATTAATATAGCATTAAGTGGTGGAAAAGGATTTTTTTTTCTGTCAAATCCTTGGTACGGAGTCCGCATAATAAACAAACAGGATTAACCTGGGAGGATGCGTATCTCGGTACATATACGTATACATATAGATGTACGATTTGATACGATATATATGTGTGTGTGTGTGTGTGTGTATGTAGGGAGAGAGAGAGTGGAAGATATGGTACTTGTATGGATTGTATGGCAATGCTCTGACATGCCAGCGACGGTCCGCGCGCGGATTTCACCCTTCCGCCATTTAGCGGATTGGTCAGCATTCAGAAGCACGCAACCTCCCCGAGGCTCTCTGCATAGCCTTCTTATATCTATATATAGCGAAGTCCGCGTACTCGCGTCCATAATACGCGCGTATATTCTCGTTATACACGAGCTCCGTACATAGTATATATGCATGTATATATATTCGCGGAGCGAATCCGGGGTTTACAGCCCGGAAAATGGGGTTGCGCATACTCGGATCATCGTCACGTATGCTACTTCGTAGTCCCATTTGTGTATAAATTTATATATGAAAATATACGGATTCTCGTAGAATGGAAGACACTGCGAGAATTCGGTCCGGCATCGACGGATATTGGGTTAACCGCGCGATCGCCAGTTCATCGTACATAAGGTCATCTTGCTATCCACTCTCGTGTCCTCCGCACACAACTTTCTTCATTAAAAATACATTTTTTAAATGTATTTACATATGCTCATAATGAAATTTTACAACTTTATTCTTTGGTACTGACTACAGTTGAGGTTTAATGTACAATAAAAGCATTATTTGGAATAAAATGATTTTAATTGACATGCATAAATCTAATAAAAGAATACGAACGATAAATGTAGCACTGGGAACAAAATTTTGTTGGAGCGTCCAAATACATTATTGTGATTCGTAGTTATTACAATCGAAATCAATAAAATTGAAATAAACAAACGTCGATTTAATTTGACAAAACAAATGATGAATAAAAAATAAATAAATTTTGGTACGTTCAACCAAATATATTTTATTAATTTGGACAACATTTTTTCTTCTCATATTATGAAAAAAAAATTTATTTCAAGAGATACAATTTATAATTATTTTTTAACACGGAAAAATCCACCGTTCCATCGAGACGTTCGAAAAAGGGGTGCGTGGGTGATGGAATTCTGGCATCGTTATATCAGATTTGGCTGCGCTTCATGTGAACCGCGTGTTTTTGAGCGGTATTGCATCTCGCGTCAATATTTGGTTGGATGCGCTCTATGTCCCGCGATTCGTCGAATTTTGAAAATAAATGAAAATAAAAGGATGAAGAGCACATGCACCCGGACAGGATCGCGGAATCAACGGTGAAATAACGCCAGGAAAGAGACGAAAAAAAAAGCAAATAGGGTGGTGCAGCTTTTTGTGAATGTGTATATTTCGTGTTTGTATTCCGCCGATTTGTAACGCGCCCGCTACAACCCTCGAGTACGTCCGGTTTATATTACACGTCCGTCACGCTTAATTACGATCAAGTTCCCGTTGTCTTGCTCTCTCCCTTTCCCCGCTCTTTCCCTTTCAATCCTACGCACTATGCCTATTATACAAACTATTAGATCGTTATTCCTCTGTTTCCTCATCGCTGTATATATATATATTTTAGGGTGATTCAAAAAAATAAGTTTTTTTTTTCGCGGAAACAGATTTAAAGGTTCTATTTATACATAAAAAGAAGCAGGTACACATTTGAGCTCTTTTAAAAATATTAATAGGGGGCGCATCGCACTTTTCGATTTTCCATAAGATTAACATGGGAACAGTTTTATCCGTTAGATTTTTGTAACTACCCAACAACACATCAGACAAATAAGTTCTAGACAATTTTTGTAGGAAATTGAATACTCTACAAAAAAGTTATCTTGTGAATTTTTCGTTAATCTCACCATTTCAAAAATATTTGAGGTCAAAGTAGAAAAATCGAAAAAATCATTATTTTTGAATCATGAATCACTAAGTAGTAACCAGAATAAAATGGCAATACATTTTTTTGTAGGAAATTTACTAATCTTCAAAAATGATCTCTTGTGTTTAGTCGGTAAGATGAAGCGTTAAAAAGATATTCGTATCTAAAGTTGAATGCTAAAATTTGAGGAAAATGTATGAAAACCGATTAACATCAACTTTAGATACGAATATTTTCTTAACGCTTCATCTAATCGACTAATTACAAGAGACCATTTTTAAAGATCAGTCGATTTCCAAAAAAAATATGTAGTCTTCATTTTATTCTTGTTACTACTTAGTGATTTATGATTCAAAAATGATGATTTTTTCGATTTTTCTACTTTGAACTCAAATATCATTGAAATGATGAGATTAACGAAAAATTCACGAGAGAACTTTTTTGTAGAGCGTTCAATTTCCTATCCAAATATGCTAGGACTCATTTATCTGACGTGTTGTTGGGTAGTTATAAAAATCTAACGGATAAAACGTAGCTGTTCCCCATGTTAATCTTGTGGAAAATCGAAAAGTGCGATGCGCTCACTATTAATATTTTTATAGAGAGCTCAAATTTGTACAGGCTTCTTTTTATGTATAAATAAATAAAACTTTCAAACCTGTTTCCGCGAAAAAAGAAAAAACTTTTTTATTTTGAATCACCTTAATACATATACAATATATACATAAATCGTCTCTATATGTACGCGTAAACGAATCGTTGTCCTGTATTAACAACCCTTCAGCCAAGTATCTCCATTATTCTTATATATGAGCGATTCCACCAAATATAGCCTCGGTTACACCTCGACCCCCTTCGATTTTTTTTTAACTTTGAGGATACATTTGGTACGTCAAAAAA